>JARFXV010000605.1:0-137500 GCA_031761425.1 Cosmopolites sordidus
TGTGTATTTCAAGTGTTAACCGAGTAAGAAAAATTCTCAGTTACAACTAGCAAACTGTCTCCTACAACTTTGTTTTATGACATTTTGTCGTAATTTCACGAATAGAGGGGTGGGGGGGAGTTTTACCTATTGAGATAAAAAGTCGTCTAATGTCCGTTTGCCTAAACCGATTTTCCTCAATTTGGATTCATTTAAAAGGCAATTGCTGGGACAATCAGATAATCTGAGAGATAAATTATTTAGTTTATAAATGAAACCGCGAGGTGGCGTTACATTCAACAATAGTTTTTTTTGAAGTTTTGTTCAGTTTTTTCAAATGGAATGGTACAGCTTTTATTACATGGCTAGAAAGGTAATTTAAAGAGGAATCATCCAGTGAAAACCCGAAATCGATATCTCTGACATGTCAAGAGATATTTCGATTTTTCTGAAAAAATCAGATATTATTACACTACTACCTGCATTAAGTTAAAAAATATTAACCTAATGTTTGCCTTCCTTCACACTTTACCCAGGCTTAGGACTGGTCCAAATTCTTCGTGCCATATTAATTTGGAGCGTGTTTAAAGGCCAACGGGCCAACAACGAAGATAATAATAACAACAGTGAAATAAAATTAACAGTACAACAGTCTAATAATTAACAGAATCTGAACTTTAACGCCTTTCTAAATGTTCAAAATGCCTTCCATCCTTAGAAATGCAAAGATTTATTTTTCGACGAGTACTAAAAACGGCAGCTTCAATTTCCGCTCTTGAAATGCTGGTTATTGAATTTTTGAATTCTTTCAATCATATTTTCTCGTGTGGTAGGACGAGTTTGAAAAACAAGGTCTTTTAGTCTTCCCCACAAGTAAAAATCGAGGACTGTCAAATCCGGTGAGCGCGCCGGCCACGAAAATAAACTACCCCGTCCTATCCAACGATTTGGAAACGAAGCATCCAAGAAGTTTCGAACCACCTGCGAGAAGTGGGCAGGGCATCCATCATGCTGGTACCACATTTGTCTTCTTGTTTCCAACGAAACATTTTCCATTAGTTCTGGCAGTCCATTTTGTAAAAAATTTAAATATGTTTCACTATTCAAATGTCCATTAAAAATAAAGGGACCAATAATTTTGTCTCCCAAAACACCACACCATACGTTCACCATACTCCATCTATTTTGGTGGTTGATTTCTGTGGTGAAGGCATTTTGAAAATTTAGAAAGGCGTTAAAGTTCAGATTCTGTTAATTATTAGACTGTTGTGCTGTTAATTTTATTTGACTGTTGTTATTATTATTATCTTCGTTGTTGGCGGCCCGTTGGCTTTAAACACGCTCCAAATTAATATGGCACGAAGAATTTGGACCAGTCCTAAGCCTGGGTAAAGTGTGAAGGAAAACTCCCCTCACCCCTCTATTCGTGAAATTACGACAAAATGTCATAAAACAAAGTTGTAGGAGACAGTTTGCTAATTATAACTGAGAATTTTTCTTACTTGGTTAACACTGCAAAAACGACATACGTCGCGGTGATACCTTTCTTATGCCCAAATGTTTATTTAGGATATTCCGTACGCATTCATCCGAGATGTTTATAATCTCAACAATTCCGTAAGCCTTCACTCTGTGATCGACTAACACGATATTATGGACTTTGTTGACCATTTCCTCAGTAGTAACAACAACGCGGTGCCCTGAGCTCGGGGCGTCACTAGTGCTGGTTTGACCTCATCGAAAGTCAATAAACCACATAAAAACCATAACATGTAAAGGCGTAGAGTCCCCATATTACTTTTTTAACTTTTTATCAATTTGCTAATTGTTACACGCAAAAAGTCTAATCCACATAGGAAATTTGTTTTTTCCATGATTGTAAAATTATCGAATTTACTGCTTTCGAAGAACTTTTTGCTGCTTTTTTATTTGAATACAATGTTATTTAATTTAATTAATATTGTAAATTTTTAATCATATATCTTGAATATATAGATAACATCAATGTTCGAGTTGAGACCATCAATGAACATTTTACTTTCAATTTGTTCAGTAATGTGTGCCGCAGTCTATTTGAAAAACACAAACTTCACTTTGCCTTTTTGATGTGTGCCAGAATTCTCATGGACGAGAAAAAAATTGATCCACATGAATGGCATCACTTTTTAGCAGGAGGAAATCCCATTTTAGTAAGTATTGAATTACCAATAAATTCCTTTCTTTTTTAAAGTGTAATAAGGTATAATAAATTTAATATACAAAATAAATTTTATGCTAATCATTGCTATTTACGACCTTGTTTTGAAAATGTATATATATATATATATATATATATATATATATATATATATATATATATATATATATATATATATATATATATATATACATATATATATATATATATATATATATATATATATATATATATATATATATATATATATATATCTATATTTTTTTTTTCTTTTCCAAATCATTCCGGGTGGGGATCCGTTGATTCTGTGAAGAGTCACGACGTTTCGCCAACTTTTCACATAATCAACGGATCGATACACGGAATGATTTAGAATCATTATCTACCATCCGTGAAAATATGTATATATATGTATATATATCCTGTGTATTTTCGTTACCTGCATGTATACGTCTATTTATATTATTTTAACGGATAACACTTGGTAATAGGGTTAACACCCTTAACACCTTTATAATGTCATCGCATGAAGAACATGATCTTGTGGTTATTGTGTTACAATGCTGCTTTTGATGTTTACAGGGACTCGTTGATGCGTCTTTGCGATAAACAACCTTTAACGACAATTAAAGTTTTATTTCTTGTAATTTTCATCTTCCAAAATTGCTTTAAAATCCTTCTGGAGTTTTTTGACTTAAGTTACATTATAGACTATCACAGACAGTACAAATGGTTATCTACGCTTATATGAGTACTAGTAATAGAAGTGAATTGCTTTCAATCAGTATAGTGAAAAACTCAAAAACGGTTTGCTTGTAGTAGCACGGTGTCCAATTTGTAGTATTTTTCTTTATGTACTGCACTAGTTAATGTTTCAGTTCCATTTGAAATTTAACCATATACACTTATCCATATTACTTTTTATTTTTACACTTTATGATTTATACAATATTTACTATACTCATTTTTTTTTATCAGTTCTTTAATTCTTGTCTGTTATATACTCTTTACGGACTGCGAAATGATCTCAATTACTTACGCGGTCCTAAACTGAAAAATTCAAATTCAAATATCGCACCCTTGCTTTAAAAGTGACACAACACAAAAAACGTTTTTCAGAAATTGTGGAAAACTGTTTTGTACTTTAATAGAATCGATGAGAGTAAATCTAACATATTTTTGTTGATATTTTTCATCCATAAAAATTACGTGACTAAATTTCATAAGAAATACTCAGTAAAATTGAAAATAAAAAGAACACTTGAGATGTGCGACTTTTGATGTTTATGCCGTATATTTATATTTAATATAAATTATTTCGAATTAGAACAATTTTGATGATATTTTTCCAAAATCGCCTTCACTTACGACACTTTTGAAGACTAACCTTATCATTTTTCCCTGAAGAATTCGAAATAGGAATATTCATAACTGCCTTATAAGATTTGTTTGGGGCTCCGTGGATTGTTAAAAATAATAAATTATAACATATATGTTATTTTAATTTTTTTCATTTTTAAGATACTATTTTACTATAGATTTGCTATACAGTTATTTATAATAATATCGAGCATTTAATGAAGGGGGAAGAGGCCAAAAAATCTTTAAAATAGTTAACTGTTGAAAACAATCAAATTTTAATTAGATGTGTTTAGTTAAGCAAACAATCAACAAGGCTCTTGCCACATTTTTTTTTCAACTAAAAAATATATCCATCATAATGACATTATAATTGACAATGTTACAAATACTAGTACCTAGCTAAAATAATATCAATAATAGTTGCGATCTATAAACAAGATTTAAATGTTTGTTTTTAGCTGAACGTAAACAAAAGTTATTATTATCAGCTTAGTAACAAAAATAAACTTAATAGAGTTTTTAAAAACCGATCAAATATTCAGAACATTTTAATTAATGAATTCTAATAGTATTTAGGGATTATAATTTATAGTTTTCGGATAAAAATTTTTTCGTAGGCTTGAGTTAACTGGATCGATTCGAAATTAACCTGAGATCTAGTCCTCTTAGCTTTGTGTACATTCACCATTTTAAAATAGTCACCTTTGAACGATGTTTTATAATTAAAAATACACGGCTGATCATTTTCCACCCGAAGAATTTTTATATCGTGCCACAGTTTCGTTTTTTCACTTAAAATTACAGCCGAATTCTTCCTCGAGAATTTTTAGATCATGAAAATTTTGAACTCGTGAACCTTATATAGTGGGCCTTTCTTTTTTGCTGTTCGAATTAAGGTTACGTATTATTCTGGTTAACATGATTCGGGCCAGATCTGAGGTGTCTTTTAACTTTCTTTTCTATAACGCTGTGTACGTTATCGCCCTCGTTTTCCGAATGTCCAGGAAGTAGAAATTTATGTGTAATGCTTCGAATTATAAATTTATTTATTGCGTAAAAATATGCAGCAAGTAAATTATATGTTACACTTATAGTAAAACTGTAACAGTTAAGTTTACTTTTATTATAAAATGAAGAAATGTTGCTTTTTGGTAATGACAGTACTGCTTGAAAAATCTTACACGGCTATATGGGTATTACTAGCGTTATTTTTATCATTATACTTTTCTTCTCGAGAAAGCTGCTTTTCTTTCTAATATAGATTACACAGGCCAACAGTTGTTTTGGTACAGGAATATTTGGAGTTGATTTCATACGAATTTGATGCCCT
The DNA here is from genome assembly GCA_031761425.1 of Cosmopolites sordidus. Taxonomy (NCBI): domain Eukaryota; kingdom Metazoa; phylum Arthropoda; class Insecta; order Coleoptera; family Curculionidae; genus Cosmopolites; species Cosmopolites sordidus. The sequence goes on from JARFXV010000605.1 coordinate 4,869, forward strand.
GAATTCAAATATGACATTAACTTTTGCTTAGGAGCTCAAATTTCTAAGATATAACATTTTAGTGAAATATATTTTACACTATGTTAAGTTAAAGCCATGAATCAAATAACAAAACTAAACACGAAATTTTTATTAGTATATTATACAAATCTTATTATATACAAAGATAGAGGAAAAAATCATCAACGAGACTAACTAGTCACTGAACACTTTAGAAGCTTCTTTTTCGTGACATTATCGAATATATATTGTAACAGTCCCTTTTTAAACTCCAACAGTAATCTGCCATCATGTGCGTATCTCATCTTCCTTGGCAGCGGTCCTCCATAGTTTCAATATCCTGGTGAAATATTTCACCTTGTTCCTCACTGGTGTCTCCTAAATTTTGAGAAAAACGGTCTAAGTGGTTATGTAAATGGTGCCCCTAATGCCCATGTTACATCCAAGGTTCCATCAACATAGTTTTCAGCCAAGAAAATTGCAACAAAACAAAAACTGCAACGAATAAAGTCCAGGCTTTTCGCACAGCCTCATTCGTCGAATTTACGAAGGTAGGATCCTTAATGAGTTGTCTTGTTTGTGGATCGTTAAATATTCCTGGTTTTATTTTTTCCGTACTCAACTAAGGCATTTTTCCCTATATATACAAAGCATGATCCATTCTTATCAAAAGCCGTTTCAAACTGCTTCATTAGTCCCAGCTTGATATGCAGTAGAGGAAAGATGATTTTCTCTCGTCCAACTAACGGGTCGTTAATTCTTTTTCCCAACGTTGATGTTTTATCTCTTAGGCCACTCTTTTCTAAACCAGTGGTGTGTTTTGCCTCTACTGTGCCAGAGGCGCAAGAAGCAGGCCTTGTAGGCCTGTGTTATAAGAATCATTTAGCTTTTGTTTCCCGTCTTCATCTGCATTTTTATATCCTTCACAGAGATCTGATCTTTCCTTTGAGCATAAAAGAAAATATTAAACTCAGCATTGAATATGCGATTAGACATAACAGAATTAGCCATTGGTAAGTGATCTCATTGGTCTCTCACGTCCTTCCTTATAATATCTGTGCAAATTAAATAAACTCTTTCTCCCTTCAATGTATTCACGAGTCGTTTGTGCTCTTAAATAATGCGTGTGCTCTTAAATAATGATTCTATTCGACGTATTGCTTTTATAAATTTTCTTACACTATCTTTAATTTCTGGATCAACAGTGGATTGCTATCCGTGTTTACCCCGTTTATCGCTCGCGATAACTAGTATCGGTTTTCTTCATGATAGTTGTACGAATGGATCTATCGTTTATATCGAGTATTGCCTTGAAGAATGTTTTACATACTCTTACACGGTTGTTGTTTACGTCACAATAAAATGCTATGCTCATCGTTCGAAAGTTTTTAGTTACTTACTTACGTTTTATACTGTCAACGAGCAGAAGTAAACTCTCGTTACTCTCGTTATTGTTTCTTCGATTTTGAATATGAAGTCCATGTCTTACCCAAATTTCGGAGTAACTTTGTTCTTTTTACTCCCCATTCTTGAGGCTTTAGTTTTCTTTTCGTCCCTTTACCAGTTTCTTTTTCGTTTGAAGTACCAGATTAATTACCTTAAATTTGCTGGTCAATATCATTGTAAAGACCTTTTGTTACACCTTCATCTATAAAATCATCTGTAAAATTGGGATCGACATCAGAGTCGTCATATCACTTTCATTGCTATGGATAGGAGACACACAGTAATCTTCGTTAACCGTAAAATTTTAAGGCGTTTAGTACTGTACGGTGCAGAATACCTATGAAGGGAATCAGGTGGATTATTACAAACATTTGAATATGAACATGCTGGGTTTTCTTCATGTCGTGTTATTGAATAAAATTTTGTGACGGTTTCATCAACATCCGGAAATGGCTTGTGAAACTTAAAACTGGAGCTGCTTTGATGGGTAGAAGGCGAATGGGCTTAATATGAGCTTTTGTTGGAAGAATTATCTGATATTATATTATTTTCAATATTCTTAGAAGTCAAGTCAGTGGAAATTTAACCACAGATGTTTGTAGAACAATAGGCTTCTGTAACAAAAAAAAAATAAAAACACCGAATTAATTTATTTTAATGCAGGTAAGTAGGATGACTGATGTTAAACGGATGACTAGATTAATCTGAAGCGAAGTTAGTAGCATGTCATCAGAAGAAAAAAATCGGAATTGACAATGTTATATAAGTGTAACTTCTCGGCCGCCAGTTCTAAATTTTTTTTATGCGTGCCGATGCTTGTATCCTTACTCTCAGAAATATTCTGAAAGGTATACACATCTATTTTTACTTCAATAATTTTTCTGATATTTATTCAAATAATACTAAGGGAATGTGCTAACAAACGGTCACGATAATAATTTTTTAACGTCAAACTTTGTGATTACTTTGATTTTAAACATTTACTACTTTCTTATAAATGTAAAAAATTATGTATTAAAGACAAAAAAGAACAATATTTATTACTGAATTTTTGGGCGGTATTTAGTAAACTTCCTGCTTAATTCAACTAAAATGCCATGATTCAAAATATAAACTAATATTTGTACCTACCTTGTTTCTCCAAAATTACGCAATTCAAAATGAAACAAATAAACAATAACACTTGGTTCATCAAAACTATCGCAAATCTAAATGATACAACTGAAGGTTCAACTATCACTCATCAAAAACGTCGTAACTCGAAATATTACGATTTTGAACAGTAACAGGTACTTCAGTCCTTCCCAAAAGCCAAGCTACAACTAACAATGCGTCACTTTTTCAGAAACGGTTTCGACTCGTGGATCCTTAAAACTCACACAAACACCATCTACGAGATTATTGAAAAAAATAACTTAATACGCTTGGTAATGATGGAACGCCATTTACTTAATGTGTCGGTAGTAATAACTCAAAAACATTTTTGAGTTGTGGCACTTTTGAAGCAACGGTGCGATGTGTTCCACAAAAGTAAAAAATTAAAGTAAAATGAAAGATAATAAAAATTATTATCACCATAAAACACATACATAAGACAAAATTATTACAAGCTTTCTACATATCTTAAGTAAATTTTAACCTGTCTAAAACATTTACCACCTTTATGTAATTTTAATCACCATTATTTCAGAATATTTCTAATCCAGCACCCGGATGGTTATCGAGCAAATCCTGGAATGAAATTTTAGCACTAGCAGTATTATCAACATTTAAACCCCTGGTAGAGACATTCACTAGAAATATTGACTATTACAAAGCAATATTTGAAAATGCTGAACCACATAGGTAACTAACTATATTCGATCGAAATGCTTAATCGAATTTTTGTACATTTTGTAACATTAAAAATATATTAAATAGAATAAAATAGGGCAGAAATATAGCACATAGCAAAAATGTAACGAAAAAATACTAACCATGAATTAACTAAAGATTTGCCAGTAGCTTATAACACATTTTCTTATTAATTAGAATGGATTTACCGCAACCATTTAATAAAACACTGGACGCTTTTCAAAAAATGGTTGTTTTAAAAAGTCTTCGGCCTGATAAAGTTACTAACTGCATGCAAGATTTCCTTTCTGAAAATCTTGGTCAACAATTCATCGAACCTCAATCCTCTGATCTGGCAGCTATGTTTAAGGAATCTTCGGCGACAGTACCACTAATTTTCGTATTATCAGCTGGAACGGATCCGGCAGCTGAGTTATACAAGTTTGCTGACAGAATGAAATTCGGGAAGAGGTTATTCTCGATTTCTCTAGGTCAGGGACAAGGGCCGAGGGCTGAGAAAATGATAAAAGAAGCTATAGAAGTTGGATCATGGGTGTTTTTTCAAGTAAGTGAAAAAAATATTCATGCAACTTGTACTATATTACTTATTACTAGTACTATACCTATATAGTTACTATACCTATAAGTTTGCGTATGCTGTTGTTTGAATTTTTGACTTAGAAATCGAACACAAAATCGTTATTTCGCTGCCAACTGTGAATGGATATTTTCATCTCAAATCAAGTGAAATTAATTATTTATCCGAATCACCCTAATCCTTGATTGCAGTGACATGATATTTATATGTTAACACATAAGACAGCGATACTCCTCTTCAATCTGATTTCTTTGAACAATTTGCTATATTTGAACCAATCCAACTGGCCAAAATAAATAATATAAATATATAAATAAAATAAATAAGTTTTTAACATAATTAAGACATAAATATGGTAGGTACCAAGATTATTAGTATCAGGATATCATCTGGACAAGTGAATTGGTGATTTATGATGACTAAATTTCCAAAAATGTATTATCATGTGCAAAAAATTATTCAAATACACTTGGTCATAAGTTTACCGAATAATTTATATAAATTTCATATTTACAATGTTTATTAATATTAAATTTATTTCATCTTAGCAGCATTACATTTTGCTTTTCCAGTCAGGTGTTTTTTTCTAATTTCCGCTTATTTTAAATATAGTTGTGTTATCATTATGGTGGTGTGCAACTTGGGTTCTTTTCATTATTCCTGATTTAGTGTGTTCTGTTAATTATAACTGATTTTGGGTTTCTTATTTCGGTCATTCTAATTTTATATTCTTTAGTCTGTAGATGTAAGAGCATTACATTTTTTCCGTTCATCCTGCTTAGTTGTTTATGTAATACAATTTTTGTCGGGGAACTCATTCCGTTGTTTTTTGGTATCCTAAATTTTCATTTTCCATATATACAGGGTACACAAGTTCTCTTCTCAATAGATTAATTTCAAAGGTTTTCGATATAATGCGAAGAAAATATCGCAGGCTGTTGCTGGCAATGTTGATAAAGATCCAAATTTATCAATTCATCGCCATTCGCAAGAACTTGGGCTTTGTCATTCAAGATGTGATTCCAACAGTATGACTCCATATGTCATACAGCTAACGCTATAAGATAGTAGAGTTCAGATGCACTAAAAAATCAGTCGATATTTCAGATTTTTTTATACAGCCATTTAATTATACTATAGAATCTAAAATAAACTAAATTAAAAAAAAAACATATTTAATTTTAGTTTGAATAGAAAATTACACTTTCTTTAAAATAGAAGCAAAGTTGTTTGATCTGTCAAAGATATTTTCTTTGCAATTTCAATATTTTGGCATATTACAAACCAATCCCATTCCATTCGGAAAAGCTTCTCTGATTCGTACGTTACTCTAATGTACAAATGAACTCTAAATTCCCTTACAAAAAATTATATTTCTAAAAAAGGGAGAACAAATTTTTAAAAAGGCTGGAGAAAAATATTGCATGAAATAAAAACAATAAAAACTTATATAATAAATATTTTTATAGTAACCTTTTGTTTGTATGGTTTTAGAACTGCCACTTGGCACCTAGCTGGATGCCAAGCCTTGAGCGCATAATTGAAACTATTCCACCAGACGCAGTTCACCGAGACTTTAGAATTTGGCTTACATCCACCCCTTCACCTCATTTTCCAGTCTCCATTTTACAAAATGGAAGCAAAATGACTGTTGAACCTCCATCTGGTAAGCAACATATGTGTACATCATATTTCGTGCTTCCATAATCAACTGATATTAATTAGGTATTAAGGCCAATATACTTAGAGCTTATAGAAATCAAGTATCAGATTTTACCGATTTTATCCAGTCTGAGAATTCAAAAGCAGGAGATTTTAAATTGTTGACGTTTTCTCTCTGCCTCTTCCATGGAATACTGCTTGAAAGAAGAAAATTTGGTCCATTAGGTTTCAATATACCATACGAATTTACTGATGGGGATTTGAAAATCTGTTTATCTCAATTGCATATGTTTTTATTAGAATATCAAGACATTCCATTTAAGGTATTTAAAAATAAAATAATTTATTGTTTTTAATATTGATTATTTTGGCTTAATATTATCAGACACTGTATTTATCTATTTTCTCTCTCAGATATATTATATATTAAGACTATTTGATGATTAAACTATTATATTTTGTTAGCAATCAAAATATATTCATATTTTCGACCACTAATATATAAGATATGCCTAATTTATTTATATTAATATATTATACATATATTGTCTAAATTCGTATTTTGTAATATTTAATTCTACTGACTTGAGCTTAACAGAACGCTACCGCTATTTTTTTTATATGGCCTTCTATAACTTCAATAAACTTTGCAGGAGGCTTTTTTAAAATTTATATCCCCTTGAGTGAGTTTCGGAAACTTTTTCTCGATACTCCTTTTTCGTTCGACTATTTCTTCTCACACCAACAAAATGTAAGAGGCCTAAGAGTGCTTCAATTCATGTCTCATCCGTTTGCGTACAGTATATTTCTCTTGTGAATTGAGATGATATTCGTTTTATTTGTTCGCTGGTGTATTTTGCAATCCAACTAACAATACCCTCCGAGAAAAATAACCTCCATATTTCACCTCATCCCTTCATAGCCTAGCTTCATCTTTAACACCTGGAAGTTGTGTTACTGTGCTCCTAGCACATCTTGCTTGATTCGAAGCAGGAGTTTTGTTCCATCTCGTTCAACAATCCTTTCCCAGATAATAATTCCTGGACGTTAGATGATCTTCTGACTTCATTTGAGAATCACTCTCCTGTGCAGAATGATACACTTGCTTATGTTCAGATTCACTTTCATACTCGGTTTTATATCGATCCTCTTGCATTTCAATAAAATCCTTTACCTTGCTGCCGTTGTCCTCATCATAGTCATAATCGGAATTTTCTTCCAAAATCATTTAAATTTGATTTTCATCCATCTTGCTGAAAATTTTAACCTGCAAATAATAAAAAAAAAGTTTGAACTATGCCATATTATACAAATACTATAAAAACAAAGCAGTATTATAAGAATAATGAAAGTTATTACTTACACGAAAAGTTGCACATATACCCGCGTCGTTCTCATAGACCAATAACACCAAATATGGCGACACGTATTATTCACGCCAACGCACTTTGCTCACTGAAGTGAAGGTAGCAACGAATCATGCAGCTAACAGAAAGTATAAACCATGAACGTACCAAATAAAAGGAAAACAACACAGATCTCACAGGCTCATTATCCAAAAGTGATGGCGAATCACTGTTGTTATGGAACTGTAATCCCACTGGTTTGTCAAGTACTCACCTTACCCGGCTAGCTTTTTATGTCGGAGCTGAGTACGTGGGTGAGAGCTTTAGGTCGTGCACAGAAACAACGTTGAAATAAAATTATATGTATATATTAACTAATGAACTAATTATAATTATGTGTAAAGAAAATTAAGAAAAAGGAAAAGAGATGCTTAGCAATAACTACGGGAAAATCAAAAGTTGGGCGCCAATGGAGGCCTATGCCAGCCACGATAAGGAAATGCTTATTCTCTAAGTACTTATCTACGGTATTACAGCCTTCTGGTTCGGTTCGGCTAATACGGCAACGGTAATGATGGAATGATGTAATGGTACAATGGTACAGCACATTACGTTCGATCGTCACAACTGGTGGCGAAACTGGTGACGTAACTGGTGGCGCAACTGGTGGCGTACGAAATCCGTACGGTATGCTTAGGGGTGTGTCGTAGTTGCGATGAAGGTTGTAGTAGACCCTATATATAACGACAAAAGGAATCACAAAAGAGCCTTGAGACTCAGAAAACTCAACGTGGTTGTCGGTACTAAGGGCTAGGAGAACAGGCCACACTGCTGATCGGCGGCAGCTAGATTCGTGAATGCCGGGTTAATTCACGGAGGCAGCGCTGGTCGTACCAAGCGGGACGGCAATACAAGGGACTTTAGAAGGGATAGGGATGGCGGAATCTGCAACATGGACGGCGTCTTTCCGGAGACAGATAAGAGAGACTGCCGCCCATTCGGATGTAAGCAAAAAATCTGTGACGCCCTCCGGAGGTCCGGGTTGGACAAATACGAAGGAGGATGAGGGTACATATGTAACGGCGGGGATAACCCAAACGTTACAGGTTGATTAGGAGTTTCGTTGTCTACATAGTCAGTATCAGAGCCATTTGCAACTAGTGGTTGCAGGGGCGGCATTTCTGTTAATACAGAAGGCGCAAATACCCCATCAGGTAAAACAACTGGATTTAATGAATATAAGCCTGTAGCACTAAGTCCGTGGATTATGTTTTAATGAGTTAAACATTTTGACCAAATTGGGGCAAAGATTGCATTAAAACTAGTTTTCGTCAGGTGTCTGTCGGACTTTTGGTACATGTATGTCTTAACCTCTTGACCCCAGTGATGTCCAAATAAACGGCTAACCGATTTATTAAGGGGCTGAAGCTCATGAGTGGTATTGTTTGGCAGGCAGTAAAGAACTATGTCCTGTTCTTCAGCCTCTACAACAATGAATCTAAATGAGACGACGCTTCATCTCAAAGATTAATACATTTTCCCCTGGTGTCTTAAATTTTGCCATACTATTGGTAAACTGTATAAATAAATCTGTCGTCATACTACCCTTCAAAGCCATTTTCACTAGATTTCGAGATGGCAAGTTGTCACTAAACTTCGGCTTTGCCTTTGTCTTTTAAAAATTGTCATTGACGGGATAGCTGTTCCGACGGCATTCACGCACAAAGCGATTGTCACGTTTCCCGCGTGATTTGGGACAATTAAATGAACATGTCGCGAGTCTTTTTGTACCAAGACAGTTTGCTGATTGAGTATAGTTAAGCGGCATCCCTTTTCGTACATATTATAAAGACGTTCTGGGTGGTTTACAGCTTCAAATTATTGGTGCAATTTTTTTGATTTTGTCAAAGTGTTGTTTAACGATTGGTCTATTTAATTTTTGGAGTCTTGAGCCAGTCCTTACCTGCAAGGCCAACATCTTTATTGAAATTGTGTTTAATATTGAATTTTCACAGAAAATAAATATTTGTTTACGAATTATGAATATATTTTATATACTTTCCATTATTTGCTAATCTTATTATTCTGTTGCCCTACAGTCCAATTTATTTGTAATTTTATCACTTTTTAAGTGGTTTCTGAGCATTCGTCTTGGAATATTATAACAATCTGCAACATCACGTTACGATAGCTGTCCGCGTTCTACTGCTGCCATAGCTGCATTTAAGCTTTCTTCTGACCACCTAGCATGTTTTGGAGATATTTTAATCAAATCTACGAGTAAAATAGAAAAGTTTCAAACAGACTAGAATACTTCATGTCGTTATTGGTTAAGGGGGGCAATAAGACCCATGGTCTGCTTAAATGGGCCTTATTAGCCCTATGACACGATCTTTTTAAATCACTCATTAATCAAAATAAACATAATTCTGGATGAAGATAAACACCGAAATAATTAACTACATTACCTAAAGTTTAAACTAAACAAGTTAATATATATGAAAACCGTAATTTCACAACAAAACTTAATATTTTGTATCGACAAAAATTATAAATCCACTCCGCCGCATTCCTCTCGACGATGCATCGTTTGCTATAGAATATGGAATGTATAGAATATGGCTGCGCAAACGGTCCTGCGCACCCGTGGAGCATTCGTGTCGGCTTAATGCATGTGTGCGTAAAGTACGAAGTTGCTGCGAATCATTTTTGCGCGAATTTTCAAATGTGGGTCTTATCAACCTGTGAGTTTTATTTGCCGCAGGTACTTTAATTGAAAACGAGCCAAGCGTTGAGAAATTTAAATTGAAATAATTTTACCCGAGGCATACACCGACGTTATAATATCAAATATAAAAGATGCTATGAAGTTGAAGATGCTATTGTGTTGCTAAATAAATAAAATATTTTTAGGTCCTAACATATACAGCTGGAGAAATAAATTACGGAGGTAGAGTAACGGACGACTGGGACAGGAGATGTCTAATGAATGTTTTAGCTGATTATTATAAACCCGAGGTGGTCCAAGAAGGATACGTTTTCGATAAGGATGAAGTTTATTACCAAGTAAACAAGTACACATATAATATAATAAGCATACATGTAAAAAAATGAATATTTATAGCTTCCAACTACAACCCTGTTTGTGGATTATATGGATTACATAAAAACTTTCCCTATTAATGATGATCCAGAGCTTTTTGGTATGCATCCAAATGCTGACATAACCTTTGCCCAGGCACAAACCTCTAGATGTTTATCTACGTTGTTGCAATTACAACCTAAAACGGTAGGCGGTGCTGCTGCCAGTCAGGAAGAGGTTACTACATCTCAAGCCAGAAGTATCTTAGATCAATTGCCAAAACTGTTCGATTTAGATTTTATCATGCAAAAGTAAATGCTCCTATGTATGAAGTTTCTTTAAAATATAAAATTTATTATTTCAGATATCCAGTATTGTACGAGGAATCACTAAACACAGTCCTTATTCAAGAAGTTATACGATATAATAAATTATTAGTGGTACTACAAACTACACTAAATGATTTGTTAAAGGCTTTAAAAGGGCTCGTTGTTATGTCAGAAGCTCTAGAAAAAATGTCACTAAGCTTATATAGTAATATTGTTCCCCACCTTTGGGCTAGTAAAGCATATCCATCTTTAAAACCCCTAGGTTGTTTGACCAATTTGATTCGCATATTTTTTTCTAAGAGAAATTGTTGTGTAGGAGCCTGGGTAACAGATCTTATGGCAAGGCTTCAGTTTTTAAACACTTGGATTGGCAAAGGAATCCCACCGGTGTTTTGGATATCTGGATTTTATTTTCCACAAGCATTTTTGACCGGAACCTTACAAAATTTTGCACGAAAGTATATCGTGTCTATTGATACAATTAACTTTTCCTTTAAGGTAAGACTGGATACTGTTGTAAAACATTTTTAGCCAAATAGGTAAAACTCGAAATAATTATTTCATTTTTTGTTTTATTTTATTTCTGTCTTTACATGTTTACATATACCAATGCTTTCATACACATTATTAGTGTTGTATATTGTGACTGGGAGGTTGGCATCTATTAAAATCCGGCGACTCGGTGGTTGAAATGCAAATACGCTTGTTACGGTTATCACGTGGATGGATGATCCTCTGAAGGACCAAGCTTGCGCACTGTCTTTCAACAGGCATTACAAGAGTGGAAAATCCAACAAGGAATTACCGCCTCAGTCGCGTCCGTTCGAGCCTGTGTAAGTCCGATGCCTTCTGAGAGGTATTTTACCTTGGTCACTCACCTGTCGGTATACTTAAGATACACATATTTAGGTCTGTTAGATACAGATATAAGGTTAAGCACAAACCAAGGGTTGATAGCCCGAGGTTGATGGCTGACCGGGGTTAATGTGTATCTGTTTTGTTTTATTGTATGTTGTTTGACATCTACAACACAACACAACAAAAAAGGAACGACTAAATATATTTATTTTATTTAATAGAGGTATTTAATAATAATGTTTTAAAAAAGGCACCTGCCAAAAAACAAGACACGTCGCTTCTCAAGAAAATTAAACCATCTAATTTAACCCTTCGTTCCAACACTTTTTTTTGACGCGAAACCCACTCTGGGGTGTATTAAACTCCAGATAAGTTTCAAGTGTTTTAATAGTCAAAGACTGCAGCATTTATATTTCCTTTGTTCACACGAACTATAACGTTTGGAAAACGCCATTAATAGGAAAAAAATAGGAACGTATTGATTAAAGAAAAAAAGTTTTAATTAAAATGAAATTAAATCGAACATTAGTTTAGTTGGAAAAAGTAATATTAAATTCGGAACAGAATGGACAAATATTATTATTAGTTTAAATATGTGCACAAATAAGTAAAAAATTACAGAAATAAATGTTCTTAATCTAAGAAGCAGTCTTAGCGAGGTAATGAAATACTAAAGAAATTTCATTATGCGCATTCAACGCAACTCATTGCCATATGCTCTTCTCACATCAGTAACCAACAATGAATGCACATTTTCTTTATTTTTCTGTTGTTTCTTACACAGAAAGCACAACGAACGTATTTCTGTAAAACTGACACAAGAACTTCGACTTCTTCCATACCTAATATGCATCTGATTATCGTTCTTATGCTTCTTTTTAGAATTGTTATTTCTAACCTCTTCAAGAAAGGTTCGACGAGATCGAAAGCTAAACTATTCAAGAAATCTCTTCTCTTCATCTTTTTATTTTCATTGGATAGGCTAAATAAAGATCATTGCATTTATGCATTTATGTGATCTAACATTCCGCAAAATACTCTCGTTGGTCAACGTCTGGTTGATGGCACGGTAGTGGATGTGTGGCATAATTTATCAAAGGTGTCAGTTCCACCTTTTGTACCATTATAATCAATGATGATTTCAGGCTTCCCTGTTTCTGCATCTATAGAATTTGAATAATGGTTTGTGGACATTAGCAGAACTATTTTATTTTTCTTCAGAGTAAAAGACAACAATGTTTTATTTTCACCAAATGTGAATGATTGCGGAATTTTGACACAACTACTTTCTTGACGACCAAAAAAGATAGATGAATTTCCCTTTTATTTTTCCTGACTGTCCCTAATATAGTGATGTTATACTGACGGAGTATTGTAACAGTTGGACCAATGAGAACCAGTTGTTAACCGTTATATTTCTCCGTGAATAGATGCTATATATTTTCTGACGTAGTATGAGGTACTGGTTCGTTATTTTCAGTAGCAACTTTGCTAATATATGTTATAGCATTTACCATGTACAATGTACGTGCGTCATTCAACATAACAAATTTAATGCCATACTTATCCGGCTTGGAAGATATATAGATACATAGATGTGTGTATATATATATATATATATATATATATATATATATATATATATATATATATATATATATATATATATATAGAGAGAGAGAGAGAGAGAGAGAGAGAAGCAGATTATCTGGCAAACCTAAAAATTGCCAGACGAATGGAAATGTGCTCTTATCCACCCGCTGCACAAGAAGGGAGACAACCGATGTGAACAACTACAGAGGAATCTCCTTATTACAAGTCACTTACAAAATCCTCTCAGCATGCCTTCTCCAGAAAACACAAGAATAACTAGAACACAGAATTAGCGAGTACCAGGCAGACTTTCGCCCTCGTCGTTCATGCACAAATCTTTAAATTAAAAACAATACTGAAATACAAAGATATCAGGAACGTCCCAATCATCTGCACGTTCGTGGACTTCAAGAAAGGATACGACTGCATCGACCGAAAATCTCTGTTCAACATCCTAGAAGAACAAGGACTCTACCCCTAAACACTACGATTGATCAAGCAGACACTGACTGACACATCCTCTAAAGTGAAAGTTATGGGAGAAATTTCCGAACCCTGCCTGATTAAAACCGGAGTACGCCAAGGAGATGGGTTATCCCACTTCCCCATTAACCTGGTACTGGAAAAAGTCATAAGGGAATGGGAATAAGAACTGAAAAATTAAAGACACTAGAAACCAATAAGACTCGGACGACCCAAAGACAACATAGACATCTCATGCCTAGCCTTCGCAGACGACCTAGCCATACTCGCAGACAATGAAACAAGGGCAACGAAACAGATAGCAGTCCTCAAGGAGTGTGCAGAGAAAGTCGGCATACAAATCTCCTTTCAAAAAATCTGAATTTGAATTCTGAATTCTGCTCAAAATTAGATATCAAAAATTTCAACACCAAATACGGCAAGATAAATAGGGTCATTCACTTGAAATACTTGGTCGAGATACTTGAACCCACAGGAGGAGAGAAGATAGCACAGAAGACTGGATTACAGAAGATGAGAGGGCAAACGGCAACACACACAATATCTACAATAAGAAATGCATATCCACACGAGCAAAAATAAGACACTACAACACAGTAATCAAACCAGAGGTACTATACGCAAGCGAGACACTTACACTCCACACAAAAAGAGTCATAGAAAACATACTAAAAGAAGAACGCAAAATTATCAGGAAAATTCTCCGCCCAAAACTAACAGAGGAAGGATACAGACTACATTCCAAAAAGACCACAGAGAGAATGTCCAACGTAGCGGCGGACATAAGAAAAAGAAGTTTGAAATTCTATGGACATATCAGTGGATTCCTACCGACAAGACGCACCAACAGAATTCTTACATACATACAAGGGGTCAAGTCAACAGTACCATAGATTGCACAAGTCGGAACTGATCCGGGAAAGGCACAAATGGATCCGACAGAAATTGAGAATAGAAGAACGTACAGAAACCAAATACATATGTGGAACGTTGCATCAAAGAGTGAAGTTTCGGGGAGACCGGGGACAAGGTGGACGGAGGAGAGAAAGATAATCCACGGAGAAAGGATGAGAGAGCTGTGGAAGATGTGGTGCAGAAGGAACACTAGGAAAAGAGTCAGAATGCTTTGCATAATCCGGCCGAGTCTATGCGCTCTATATATATATATATATATATATATATATATATATATATATATATATATATATATATATATATATATATATATATATATATATATATATATATATATATATACACACCACTTCCATCAAAATTAAATACAATGCTTTATAGTGTACAATTTGGCATTAAAATGAATATTGAAATTTAAAGGTGCTCAATTACTTTCCCAAAGATCGCCAATCTGACGGATGTTGTATATGGGGACTGTTTTTAGAAGGTGCAAGATGGAATTCTTCAATAGGGATATTAGATGAATCTAACCCTAAAGAACTATATACAGGTAACAAAGCTAATAACTAATGTAAAACCATAGAATTCTGGATTATCACCTTATATTTATTTTGCAGAAATGCCGGTAATTTGGTTAATACCAGAAGAGCAACATATATTACCTGAAAATGTTTATGAATGTCCAGTCTATAAAACACTCACAAGAGCTGGAACTCTTTCTACCACAGGGCATTCCACCAATTATGTGCTAAATATAGAATTACCCTCAAGAAAACCTCAACCCCATTGGATAAAACGAGGCGTTGCCCTAATTTGTGCTTTGGATTATTAGATCTTTTTATATACATTTATTTTACCGATTTTTTTTTCAGGTTTTAAAAATAAACAAATTTTAAATAATCTCTTTATTGCATTATAATTTTACCAAATACAAAGTACAACGGAGTTTAAAAAAATTAAATTACGAACAATTTTGAAATACTTTATTAACGAAAAATATTTCCAAAAGCAGTGTACACTAATTTTACGCGTTAACCTGTGTAAAGTGAAATCTGAATAGGTCAATATTCTCCATAAAGGCCAGACAATCAATTTTGATGTTGGTTCTCCCCAGTTTAATGGGCTGGTCAATATCCAGGGCCGATTCTTTTTCACGCCGCTCCTGTATTACTTTTTCTAGAACACAGTTAAATAAGAGTGACGAGAGTCCATCCCCTTGTCTCACTCCAGTTTTAATTTCGAAGGGCTCCGAGATGTCACCCATGAATTTCACTTTTGACCTTGTATTGGTTAATTTTGCTTTAATAATTGCCAGCGTTTTCAGATCTAGTCCTTGTTCTTTCAAAATTCGGAATAAAGATTCGCGGTCAATAGAATCATATGCTTTTTTGAAATCCACAAATGTACAGACGAGATTTTTATTGTACAGTTTTTGATGTCTTAGGATCAATGTTTTTGAGATAGCGTCTTTGGACTGTTTAGATGTCTTTGGAATGTTTCTTGAGATAGCGAAAGCAACCCCGAGATGTGGTGTATTTTTGAGTATTCTTTTGTCCGTTTTACTTTTAAAAAGTTTGTAGTTGCCGAATTCCAAGGTGTTATCATCTGTCAATCTGGTTTCTTGCAAAGCTAAAATTTGGATTTTTTGCTGATTGCTGTTCGCCCCAATTCGTGTAGTTTTCCTGGATGCAGGAGAGAATTGATATTTACTGTTCCAAAGAAAGTTTTTGTTTTCGGTTTCAGACGTTGGCCAGAGGTCTTCGACTCCCTCTGAAAGATTTTGCGTTTAAGCTCGGACGCCCCAGAATCCGAAAGTCCGGTTGTACCAGCAAAGCTGGCCGAAGATTGTCTACCTCTTGGGGTAATTTTGTAATTACTAGAACGCTTTATCTTGTACTTTGAATTAAAGGTTTGAACTATGACAGTTCAGAGGTTAAGACTGGAGGGGTTAGTTCCAGAATTTAAATATCAGCCGCACCACTGGTAAACAGACGCTGACCACTCAACCGCTTGATACAAGTCAGACGCTAAGTGGATTTAGTTTCTTTTGCCTTGGTTTGGAGCTACTTATTTTAAGATATTCGCAGCCATTAGTATCTAACGGAACTTTCACTATCCACCACCCGTGGTGGTATACTATATATCCACCACCCCAAGGTATACTGGAATATATATATATATATATATATATATATATATATATATATATATATATATATATATATATATATATATATATATAGATATATCTCTTCAGGATACCTACTCATGCTCCCCCATCAAAAATAGGGAGACAGTCAGGAAAATACATAAAATTATTATTGATTTATGTATCCGTTACTTTGTGATAGTTCATTTTTTAAAAAAGGAATAAAACAATATTTTACTTTGTTATCTATCACTTTTATTTTTAAACAAAATTTGTGTGACTATAGTTTCGTAAAACGACTTTACATTCTCAAGTTTTAAAGTAGTGTTTGAGAATGTAATGTCGATTTACGAAACTAAAGTCACAAAAATTTTGTTTAAAAATAAAAGTGATACATAACAAAGTAAAATATTGTTTTATTCGTTTTTTACATATAATTATATTAACTAGTACTCCACACTGGTGACTTTTTCGTTTTTGCCAGATCTGAGGCTTTTCCCTCACAATAACCTCCTTCTCTAATTCCTCTACCTTCTGGCTACATCCCTGGGATAGTATTCTTATAACTGAGACCACTGCATCAGAAACTCTCTTAAATACATCCTCTCCCTATCACCTTCTGATTGGCTATCTGTTCAAATTTGCTTAATGGTCTGAATTCCTTGTAAAGTTCCTTCCCGTTTCCTCTTGCCATTCAGATTATATCTCTAATAAGAGGCTGTGGATTGTGGCTTAAACATTTGGCTCATGTGGATAACGAGCCATTCCGGAATAAAAGGAAATTAACTAGCAGATGGTAAGGCTAAATCTACTCTCAAAGAAGATCTCCAAGTTTATCAAGTATAGTTCAATTCAACTAGGACTTACTGAGAGACTCTTCCAAACTACACGTAGTTAAATCGACGTTTTTCGAAAATATATCCTTCACTGGAGTGATGTTTGTTAGTAATCTGGAACCACCTCAGAATCTGCCATTGTCACTTTTCTCATAGCCATCTGTGGTTGTGGAGGCTCCTTCTCTATGTTCTAAAGGCAAACTTGTTTTGACATGTACTGGTTGAGTGTAACGCCCACTTAACACTCAAATAGTTTCAGTCTCTTGGGGGTTTCAGTCTCCAAAATAGTTTATCGCTTATTCTCTGCAATAGCCTCCTTCCTCACCTCATAAATATTCTATGAGAATTGTATATTCTTCCCCATATATAATTTCCTTTATACAACCAACAGTTTAGTTATACACAAATTTATAAATTTTAATTGTTTTGGTACACGTACATTAATTTTTTCTTAATTTAATTATGGCTGCTAAATTTATCAAAAGTTTAAAGCAAACATCCCACACTAGTAAAATTCAAATTTGAAACTTATGTCAACATCTGACAAAAGAAACAAAACCTTAATATTGAGGTCAGTAAGAGATACACCTTCCTTAAATAGTAACAAAATACAGCTAGTATTAATAATGTGATTAATCTGACATTGTTACTCTCTTCCAAAGTATTAAAATTTTCATTTATTCTACTCTTTCAGCAACTAGATTAAGAAGTTCTTAATCAGATGTTTTTACTAATTTTGATTCTAACAAAACTTATATTATCACCATAAATTCATTAAAATTTGAATCCTAACTAAAATAACAAAGTAATAAGGATAAAAATGTCAATATAATTTACTATATTTTACCTGAGTAGTTTTCTTCAGGTTCTAAATCTAAGTTAGTTCTACATTTCTCTTGAATCTATAACAATGTTTTTAGAGAAGTGTATTACACATTTCTTTGATTGAAAGAAATCAATAATCTTGAGGTTCTACTTCTTGAGGTATAATCTTGAGGTTCCAATTCTGATAATACTCTACCAATATTTGTTACAAGTTATTGTCTTTATGGAGAAATTTTTGTTTATAGCACATATTTGAATATACAGTATTTAGAGAGGTGGCAAAATTAAGAAATTGTTGCAAACTTCGCGATAACTTGTGTGGCCAATTCATTCTGCTTTGCACCGCTTTTGCTACCTTCAATGCATTCCAAATATACATTAGGGTACTAAAATAATGGGAAAAATATTTTGTATACAGATTTTTTTTTAATATCTAAACAAAGTTAACCTACAAACCAACCTGTATAATAGAATCTTTGGCAGATGCAAACAATTCATACTTATAAATAAATATAGTACCTTAAAAAATCAAACAAGAAATTCATACATATAATATAAATAATTGAAATTTTAACCTATTTCGATGTCGATAAAAGTAGATTTCTATATCGTAGTAGTTTCTACATTATATGACACGATGCATATATTTAGGATGTCTGAATCTTAAACATTTGATAAACATTACTAATTAATTTGAACATTCGTTTCATTAAAATATAAATATTGTTTTTTTAAAGGCAATGTTTATCATTACAAAGAGAAATCTTTCTTTTACTACTAATGTGTCAGACATTACGTATAGATGGCTCTTAATATTTTTATTTAAAATTTTCCATAGAAATAAAGGAAATTATATAAACAAATTTAAACCCTACAAATTATATCAATCTACTTTAGTATTTGCTTAGTTTAAATACCAATATTCATTACGTGAAAATGTTCAAGGTAAACATACATGTTTGTAAATTAAAAATTGATTCGTTTGGATTACCAAAACTTCCACCGAATGCACCATGGTACAGAAAATGTTGTCGAAAAATAAGAAAGAACTTAACATTGAATCCCAACTCACCTTCTTCTAAGAGGTTCTTTCGAAATAAATCCTTAATGTTACATGAGCAAAAACGTCATCTTCGAGGGCCTATTTATATTATTCATCCCTTCAGCCGGGTAAATAAAATAAGAGAAGGAATATTCTGTTTATTATGGATAATTGATATGATTATATCGCCCCTGTATATGAGTTTTATACAAGCTGCAGCGGTAAGTTAAAACGAAAGTATAATTATTTAAAGAAGGTAATATACAACATATCAGGCAGTGGCGGCTCGTGGATTTTTAAAGTGGGAAGGCGTAGAAGAAAATAGTGCTGCTGAAGGATTATTTTGCTTTCGCCTTCCTCCTTTTTACTTTTCGTGCTATTGAAACCCTATACAGGAGGTGAACCAGGAAAATGAGTTAAAGGAAGGAAACTGAATGGAAATAAAATATGGTGTTTTCCTCTGAAAAATTGTTTACTGTGATAAATATTGGAGGGGCGGCGCCCCAACGCCCTCCCTCACAAGCCGTCACTGATATTAAGTGTTCTAGTATGTAATGTATTTATAATTTACAGTAGTACTTCATATAATGCCATGAAATAGTAATATATTTTTGTTGGCGTTTATCAGAAAAATGAAACTGCAGAACAACGCTATATCTTGTATTACCAGGCAAATCTCCAACAACTGACTCAGATAAATCATTGTCATATCCAATATACAACCTATATATTAAATCATTATTACGAAGGTTGCCCATAAAATATGGTCTCCAATTTATTTTCATAAAGAAAATCACATTTATTTGTATTGAATTATACATCGTTGGAAAGCCTGGACTTCTACTATTTTTCTACATAGCCCCAGTTGTGATCCATGCATTTTTTCATGCGGTGTAGCATTTGTCGTATATCCGTGTCATAGAACTCTCGGTCGGTACTTAAATTCGTTCCATCTAGGTGTGACTTCAACGCAGGAAAGAGGTGATAATTAAGCATTACCCTATCCAGTTTTGCAATCGTTTCATCCGAAACTGATTGCTGTCCGACACACTGTTCATCATGGAGGTCTGTACATAATTTTTAAACTATCTGCACCATTTTCGCACGTTTTTAATGTCGTTTAACCCCCGAACGGCTACCTATCAAAGACTGAGCATCGCAGATAGCTCGGAGTGGTGGGGATTTCTGGCGGGAAACAAGGTATACGCCAATGCTGCCGCATCTTGCGTTAAAACGTTCCTCGCCACTCCAGCACCTTGGAGACCTTACCTTACGGACGACCTTCATAACATACTTCTTGCATTTATAAAGCTTCAATTATTTGAAGAATGTCGAATTGGTAGTTACATATTGTTTGTGTTTTGAAACAAGGATTGATATCGAATTAGCATGGATCTAATAACGTAAACCTAAAAACAAATTGTCTTTTGTGTGCCATCTAATTTAAAAATTTTATTATCGATTAATCATTAAATGCTTATTGGGCCACAAAACTTTTGCAGCACTGTAATTGTAACCCATTAACGGTCAACTACAAGGGCTGCAAGTTCTCGGCAAGTATATATAAATGTACTTCGCTGACGTGGTTTAACACCGACGTACCCGCAGAAAGAGTTGGATTCCACCTTAAGTGTTTTTTTTAATTTTTTTTATTAATAATAATAAGAACAGTGGTGATTTCTTCCCGACTCCGTTTCTGCATTCGGATGTAGTAGTTGGGCTTTCTCTGGATGTTGGTCCTCTGTCTGTGGCTGGTTCTGGCTGTGCTGGTGATCTTACAGCATCTTATACATCCATTAAATATGAAACACGCTCTGTTCTGCGTTTATTAACCGTCGACCAAAGACGCATTCGAATGAACACTTCTCAAAAGATGGTTTAGACTTACTTAAAGACGATTCTTCAGAGTTTTTTTCAACGTTTTATAAATGTAGATGAAACAGGGATTCATCATTGCATACTAAAAGCGAAGCAGAAAGCCTGACAGTGAGTAAAAGTGCACCAAAGGAAGCGAAAACGATTCAACCTGTTGGGAAAGTCATGACTATGTTTTTTTGGGATCCTGGTGGTGGGATATTCATAGACTCCCCGGCGAAGTACTGGACCAAGTAGAGGTAAAGGACAGGGCCATCATTGGGGAGTATTACGTTTCACTACTGGATCAAGTGAAGAGTTCTTTTCTGGCTAAAGGATCTCAAGTGTTAGCGATAACACAACTGGACTCGTCTCGAGTTGTTAATAATCGGAGTCTTTGGCGATTACTTCCTCTGCCAAAACATGAAAAAATGACTCGCTATACAAAGATTAATTCCAAACGATTCAATGTCAAAGTTGAGACAATCACATATATTTCAGTTTTGAATAAATTGCATTTTACAGAGAGTAGTTAAAATTTGATGGTATAAATGTATTGAATTGTAAGGTGACTATGTTGATTTTTTTTGGGTGTTTGGGTGCGTGGGTGCGTGCGTGCGTGCGTGCGTGCTTGGGTGCGTGCGTGGGTGCGTGCGTGGGTGCGTGCATGGGTGAGTGCGTGCGTGTTTGCGTGCGTGCGTGTGTGCATGTGTGGGTGTGTGCGTGTGCGCGTGTGTGCGTGTGTGCGTGTGTGCATGTGTGCGTGTGTGCGTGTGTGCGTGTGCGCGGGTGTGACTGTGTGCACGTATGCGGATGTGCGCGAAAACTTTTATGATCAAGTGGTATCCATTCCAGGATTGCTTTGGTCCATCTGTCGTCCCATCGCCTCTCTATATGGCTGACCCTATAGCCTTATTGACTTTACCATATTGACTTTCATTTCAATTTTTTTAACCTTCCAATGATGTCACATACTTTCGTTTGTTCTCTGATCCATATGCAGGTCTTTCTGTTCCGCTGTGTAATACCAATCATACACCTTTCCATTCCCCTCTGTGCTACCTGAAGCTTTTGAACTGATTGTTATGTAAGTGTCCATGTTTCGCTTCCGTATGTCAAAACAGGCAGTACGCACTGATCAAAAACCTTTCCCTTCCGACAAAGTGAGGGTTTATTCTTAAACACTATATTGATCCTGCCAAAGGTCGGCCAGTTATATTTAACACGCCATTCCACTTCCCGGGCAGTATTACCCTCTATTGAAATTCTTTGCCTAAGATATATGAACTGGACCACAACCATTAAATCGCTTTCTAAAATAGAAATTTTTCTGTTGACAGCCATATTTGTTAACATAACCTGACTCTTTTTTAGGTTTATTTTCAAGCCAAATGGTTCTCTCGTCCTTTGTAGCTCTTGTATGTGTTTTTGTGGCTCATCTGGGTCTTGTGAGAGGAGAACGATATTATCTGCGAATCTAAGATGGCTCAGGTACGCACCATTCATTTTTATTCCCTTCTGTTCCCAATCCAGATTACGGAATACCTCTTCAAGGCAGGGTGAGAAAAGAACAGGCGATATTGAATCACCCTGCCGTACACCTCGTTCTACGTTTATTCTAACTTCAAGGTCATCCATGTGAACTGAGCTTTGCTCTTCCGTGGGCATTGCTGTCTTTGACTGGTTCTGATTTTCATATAGCTTTGAATAAAATCTTTTGATAACCTCTAACATTTCCGTACGCTCCCTACACACTCTGTTATCCTCATGGATTAAGGCAACATTTGTGCCGTTTTATTCCTCAGCTTGTGTTTAGCTCTGTTTATTCCCTCTTTTTTCTAGTGCTTTTTGCACTAGCTGCATGCTGAACCGACGCGTTTCCTTTTGAATACGTTTTTTTTATACTCTTGCAAAGCTCAACGTACTCGGCTTTGCCAAAAAGACACCTTGCATTTCTCATTGTCCACCATTTCTTCATTAAATCAATGGTCTCAGTGGAGATTTTTGACTGGTTGAAACTTTTTTCTGTTGGTGCTAATGCAGCAGCCGTTTTGTCGATGTCGTCCTCGGTGTCATCCTCGTCGATGATTTTTTCATACTGATCTGTTACTTCCATCTCTTTTGGGTCTTTCGATTCGATTTCGATTCAAAGCGATTCGATATAGCAATTTCAAAGTCGATCTTACCAATCTTGAACTTTCTCTTCGACAGTTCGACAGACCTTTGCTCGTACCATTCTATGCTAACTCCCAACATTAAAACGGTTAAGGACAGTACAATTGCTAAATATTGTTTTATCATTTGACATGATGTAGTCAATTTACACTTTTTATCTCCACTAACAATTTATTGAAAAAAGGATATCTGCTAATAGTGCACTTCAGGATAAATTTTCTGTTCAACTGAAAATTAATATGGCACTCATATTTCTTCTCTTTACACATTAATCAGTTGTTTTAAACCCAGTATTATGGGCACCATCTTGTTAAACATGTTGATTTCTGGCTAATTCATACTATTGTGACCATCCAGGTGGACGGTTTATTTGGGATCAGCTTCAGTTTCAGCCAACAACAGATTCTTACGAAACTCAACAGGTTTTCGAGATTTTATGTAATCGAAAAGACTAAAACCACCGTTCTTAATTTGTTTAAACCAACGCTGACATAATCTGCTATCCAAGACACGGGCATACTAATGTTGCACGAATAATTCACTGGTAATTGTATAGGAAGTTGGGTATTACAACAATACAAAAGTTTTACGAGCACAGACTGGAAAAAATCGTCGGAAATTAAGTTGAAATCCTCTGGAATTTTCACCTGTAGGACAAGACTATCTACCACAACCACACCCCCTGGACATAGCAGTCGTTGAAAAGCATAAGATCTTGCGAATTGATATACCAGGAGACGGAAATTCCCGCCTTTGGAAAAGGCCTGCGACAGTCGTCCCTATTATTAAAGAGCACTAGGCACTATCTCAACCAAATTTATTGATTATTTACGCAGCCTGCAGCTCGAGGACATTTTCATCACCGAGCTGAAAAAGACGTCTGTACCTGGAACAGCATCAATTCTACGACGGTATCTATCGACTCCCACCTCTATGGTTTTAGGGGCGAGTTGATGGGACAGTGCCAGCTTGTGGTGATTTTTGTGATCTTCTGTGTTTGTTGTTATTCTTGTGTATCGGTATTTTTTGAATATATTTGTATATATATATATATATATATATATATATATATATATATATATATATATATATATATATATATATATATATATAGTGCGTCCATTAAGTATCACTACTTAAGATACATCTCAGCAACTAGTCGCGCCATCTATTGACGAGCGGCATCTTTTCAAAACTTGGACATTCCTGGACCTAACGAAACCTACTTTAGCATGATCGATTAACATTTGTTGATTTTATGACGTCTTGTTTACAAGCCAAAAACTTTGATGTATAAATAAAGTCATAAAACAAAGGGTTGTTATTAAATTTAATGTAAAACTCCGTAAAACTGCGTGGGAGATATTCCGGTTGATGCAGTAAGTGTACGGCGGTGATTGTTTAAGCAGAACAAATGTTTTTTCTGTGGCATAAACGTTTTTTGGATGGCAGAGTGACTCTAGAGGATGACAAACGTGACGGGAGATCAATTTCAGCTGGTGATTGGCCTTAAGCGATTTTATATCAAATGACCGCAATGCTTCACTAAAAATGATGGAAGAGGCTTTAAATATCGGCAAAGAAACGATTTGACTCATTCTTCACAAGGATTTGGGTACAACAGAGGTATGTGCAAAGTTTGTTCCACCCACGTTGACGGAGGAGCAGAAATCACTTCGTGTCCATCATTCCAGAGAGATCGTCGCAGCCTCTAGAAATGATCAAAACTTCCTGAAATCAATTGTTACGGTGGATGAAACATGGTGCTTTCAATACAATCCAGAAACTAAGCGCCAAAGTGCGGAACGGAAGTCGAAAAATTCACCACAGACAAATAAAAAACCAAAAACTCTTTAAAAAATCAGGACAATGTTCATTGTTTTCATCGATAGCAAAGGCATCGTCCACAAAGAGTTCGTTCCAACAGGTCGAACTATCACTGGGCACTACTCCACTGTCCTGAAACGATTGATGCACATAATTTGTCACATTCGGCCAGAATATCGCGATCCAGATAGCTGGAGTTTGTTGCACGATAATGTGACAAGTCACACAATTGTGCGTTAATTTTTGGCCCGAAATCAAGTTTGTGACCAAACACCCACCTTTTTCATCTGATTTAACCCCTTCTTTAGTGGCTTCTTCTTCTTCCAAAAATTGAAATTAATGTTAAAAGGGTGTTTTTTTAAGATATTCGGACCATCCAAACAGCTTCGACGCTTGCTTTGGAGGCTATTCCACAAAATGCGCTGGAGCACGCATTTGAATCACTATTGAATCGATGTAACCAATGTATCGAAGTGAGAGGAGAATACTTCGAAAAATAATTCATAAAAAATGCCAGATATTTCGTTTTAATCACATTTTTCCGGACCAGTATTGATACTTAATGTGTGTGTGTGTGTGTGTGTGTGGGTGTGCGTGTGCGTGTGCGTGTGCGTGTGCGTGTGCGTGTGCGTGTGCGTGTGCGTGTGCGTGTGCGTGTGCGTGTGCGTGTGCGTGTGCGTGTGCGTGTGCGTGTGCGTGTGCGTGTGCGTGTGCGTGTGCGTGTGCGTGTGCGTGTGCGTGTGCGTGTGCGTGTGCGTGTGCGTGTGCGTGTGCGTGTGCGTGTGCGTGTGCGTGTGCGTGTGCGTGTGCGTGTGCGTGTGCGTGTGCGTGTGCGTGTGCGTGTGCGTGTGCGTGTGCGTGTGCGTGTGCGTGTGCGTGTGCGTGTGCGTGTGCGTGTGCGTGTGCGTGTGCGTGTGCGTGTGCGTGTGCGTGTGCGTGTGCGTGTGCGTGTGCGTGTGCGTGTGCGTGTGCGTGTGCGTGTGCGTGTGCGTGTGCGTGTGCGTGTGCGTGTGCGTGTGCGTGTGCGTGTGCGTGTGCGTGTGCGTGTGCGTGTGCGTGTGCGTGTGCGTGTGCGTGTGCGTGTGCGTGTGCGTGTGCGTGTGCGTGTGCGTGTGCGTGTGCGTGTGCGTGTGCGTGTGCGTGTGCGTGTGCGTGTGCGTGTGCGTGTGCGTGTGCGTGTGCGTGTGCGTGTGGTGTGTGTGTGTGTGTGTGTGTGTGTGTGTGTGTGTGTGTGTGTGTGTGTGTGTGTGTGTGTGTGTGTGTGTGTGTGTGTGTGTGTGTGTGTGTGTGTGTGATAGTCTCAGCATGGCTTTGATTCAAAGATATCTAAGACCGATTAATCGAAAAGCTGATATTTTGAATCATCAAAGAAAAAATCAAATTAGATCAAATCAAAAAAATCAATTATTGGGCACCCCTGTTATGTAGATATTAGTTAAGGCAAAACAAATGTAAATTATGTATTTCCGCATTAATTCATTAAGGTTTTTACACTCGATTACCAAATATTTTGTTATCAATATATTTCCGTTGAGATCGAGTCAAGTTGGAAGTATAATTTGCCTGGATAACTAACACTAAGGTTTGTTTTATGGGCGTCTTTTCTTCAAACTCAAAAATGATGAAAAAAAATGCCTAGAAAATAATTATTAGGTTAGTCAATAAAAGTTACACTTTTTCTGTTGTTGTCACATTAGAATTAATTTTTTTGAATATATTTATTTTAGAGTAATTCGAATGGAAACTTATTAGAAAAAGAAAAATGGTTTTTTATATTCTATTTGTACATATTTTCACCAATACAGACTATCGTTGTGGCTATGTTTTTTATAACTGGTTACGCCAACTATAAAACAAAGGAAATCATTATTGAACCTACAAAAATCATTAAAAAATATTTGGAGTTCTACTACATAACCGATTTCATAATGTGCCTGAAGTTTGGTATTTATTCGACAGCAACAGAATCTTTGTATGTGTTAAATATGGCTTCGTTGTTTAGGTAAGAAACATTTCATTACGTATATTTGCTTTCCTTACTATACTACTCAAATTAAAAATATCGAGACTGGAAGTTATATTTTAAAGACCATGTATCCAAGTTAATTCCTAAATCATTTATGCACCTTAAATTGCTTTATGCTAATAGGCACATTTTAAAACAAGCTTTAAGAAAGCTATTATCAGAATTGTTGGTATTTTTTCAGTTTACTTACTGTGACTGTGACATTATTTCCATGACATTTATTTTCCATATCTCGATTCTGTGGAGAGGGGCACAATACTTGTTGTCTTATCTTTGAACTTCGAAAATGAGATGATATATCTCAAAAGATTAATCAGCTAAGTGCCTTACTATTGATCACATGTGGCAATTTTATATGGCTAATTTCACGTTTAAGATTATCAGTGCTCACAATAATTTTGAAGTCCATAATGCTATTAAGTTATTAACTAACTACCTAATATATTGAAAATGTTTAATATTAACAAGTTCAAATACAAAGTCAAGGAATTTCTATTATTTTAATACCTATAACAATATTTGCCGATAATTTTTAAGATTATGGTTTAATGGGCATTTGATGTTCTGGCGGTTATTAGAGTACTAGTTGACCAGACAGACGTTGTCCTATCCAAATTTCAATAAATTTGTTTGTGATCGTTTGGTGAATTTATGAAAAGCTATTGGAAATGTGTAAACAAAGTAAAAATTTGTTTGTTGGCCTGTTTTTTGTTTGTCTTCTTGCACGATTACTCAAATTCATTGTCGCACGATTAGTTTCTAATGACCGATGGTGTCTCATTCGATGCATATCATGTTTGTTTGTATTTTCTTTTTTTTTCTTGTATACGTGCTGAACATGTTTGTGATAATCGATTCCGTTCAATTTCATTTCATAGCGTTGCTCTGCAGTTTAATTAGCTAGAAAATTCGTTTGGTTTTTAGCATTGCGAGTTCTGCGACCTAAATTGCTTCGTCTTATTAGCGGCATAGTAATGCGATTAAGTTGTGTCAATTCAATATAATTGTGTCGATTGCGTCAAAATGTGCGATGCGAAGAATCACAATTCAACTGAAAATGGACAATTAATTCACTTTGTTGTTACTGTATAACCGTTTGCTACTTAATAAAAACGATACAACGACGAAACTTAATTCACTTCATGAAACGATTGCGATGAACTTACAACAGAATCACAATTTAACTGAAAATAAACAACTGAACCAATTTTTCGTCATTATGTAACCGATTGGCTTGATTCACAATTTGACAATCAGCTGTTAAACGACATTTGCGCACGTAACGAAATAAATTGGAATAGAAATAAAATAACTACATTTGTTGGACAGATTGTGAAATAGCACAAAAGTAAAAACAAATGTAATTTTATTTTAATTTAGGCTGGAATGCGTCTTTCCTCCAGATCTCACCGATTTTTTTTTTCATTTGAAAACATTCAATTGAGTTATTTCCATCCCGGGAGCATAGCGATCAAAACAAAAAAAGATGCAACCAAATATGTCGTTCTTATCGTCAGTTATGATCGAGAGTGCATACAAAAATTATGATTCTTTGCAGTTTGTCCGAATTGTCCGACTTTTCTTTGTAATTGTCTCGATTTTTTTTCTGAAAACTTTTCCATAACAAAACAAAAACATAATTACGCATATCCATCGTTCGAATCGTGAGTTATGATCTTGAATTCATACCAAAAAGCCCTTGAAAAAAGCACTTTCAGTTTTTCCAGAATTTTCCAATTTTTTACAAACGAACAGCATTTAATTTTTACACAGATATGTGCGAGGTAATAGGTATAGATACAGGAGGCAATATTTGTAATTTTATGTGGATTGTTTTTTTTTGTATGCTATTATCTAGGGATTAAGATTGATAGGTTGGTTGAGTAGAATAGCAATTTATGCTAGACTTCGCCAACTTACAGATCAACAAATGGAGAAACGTCATTTGTTTTGTTTGTTTATTTTATATTTTTGTTATTCATATGATTCAATAAAGGCCATTTATTATTATTATTATTATTATTTAAAGTTTCACACGGAAGGTTCCAGTAGAATACGTTTATTAAAATTTATTAGGAATTGTAAAGTGATTTGAAACAGTTATTTTTAAAAATATTTTACAATTAAATCATTATGTTGTTTATTTTTTCTTTAAAGCAATTACATAAAGGAAAATATAAAATAATATTAATATTGCCGTTTTTATTTTAACATGACGGTTCTGAAAAAGTCTTCAAGTGTTTGTTTGTTTATTAGCAGTAACTATCGTGGATACCTCATCTTCCAATATCGTTCTTCTATAGTTTCAATGTGCCTTTATGTCCGTCCGAATATATCGCTTTATTCTTCATTTAAATCTCCTACGTTTTCTGGGGAACCATTTTTGTGACTATGATTTTAATATTCATATTACAATGAAATTTATTAAAATTGGAAAATACTCCTTTCACTTAGTACACGTAATTATCTACCTTATCTTTCTGAAGAACATTTTGAACCACAAAATTTTGAAATTTTGAACAAACGAACTTATAATAGGATTTTTCTAGGTATTAAATTCGATCTCGTTTATTGTTTCCCTGAAATCTGAATCGAAATGTAAATAATTATACAGGAAACTAATTCAATAAGTAGCCAAGAGAAAGTCTAGTTCAAAACCTACAAATTGAATAAAAAGTTACAGCTTTACGTGTAAGAGAGAAGAGATTATGCTGTCCCTTTCAATGAACAAATTTTTTATTACGCTTTTTATGGAACCGCAACATTTCTTGACGTCTAGTTTCTGCTGACCAAGTACTGATTTTTAGTTCTATTGTCCCAATGATAGGAATCATAGGATAATCCAAGGAGGAAATTTAATATTTTCACATCAATACAATTAACCAC
The DNA here is from genome assembly GCA_031761425.1 of Cosmopolites sordidus. Classification (NCBI taxonomy): domain Eukaryota; kingdom Metazoa; phylum Arthropoda; class Insecta; order Coleoptera; family Curculionidae; genus Cosmopolites; species Cosmopolites sordidus. The sequence continues at coordinate 34,634 of JARFXV010000605.1, forward strand.
TGATTCGTTTTTAGGATTCAATTTTCTTCATAGCTAGTAATTAGGATTTTTTTTAAAAGCTCTCTACAAAATGCCAGTTAATTTTATTACCAAAGAAAGGGCAACAGAGTGCAATTCGCAGAACCCTTTTTAGAGGTTCAGGTCTCTTAAAAGATAATTCATATCTTGTTTAGTGAAATGTTGCGAACTTGTTGAAGTTCCAGATGATTTGAGTAATGATTAGTCAGATGATTACATTTACAGTGATTTGTCAGACGTTAGTGTTTCTGCTTCCTTCTCTTTAGTGACGAAGGCCGACTGCTGAATGATAGAACGGTCATTTCTTGGGCCCTAGGATACGCCCATTTTTTTAGTGCGTCGACGGTTCTGAAAAAGTCTTCAAGTGTTTGTTTGTTTATCAGCAGTAACAATCGTGGATACCTCATCTTCCAATATCGTTATAATTTAATTATAACGATAATTAAATTATAAAGAATGTACAAATTAAATTATAAACGAATATAAAATTAAGTTATAATAAATTCAAATAAAACAACAAACAAATTAAATGCATTGAAACTATTTATTTTTTGTAAAATAACATTCGATGGCATTGATGTTTGAAAACAGTTTCGGACAAATGTCTTCTGCGGCTACCTCTGGCAAAGCGCATTCAGTCAATTCCACTTTTTCAATCAATTGGTGTGTTATGCGTGCAATTGTCCGAGTAATGTTGCTTTTTAAGGCGTCAATATTTGCTGGTTTATGGACACAGACCAAAGGTTTGACATATCTCCAAAGAAAATAATCTAAATGCATTAAATCACATAACCTTGGTGGCCAATTAACAGGTCCCTTCCTGGAAATAATTTTCTCACCGAATTGTTTCCTCATTAAATCGATTGTTGGGTTGGCTGTATGACATGTGGAGCCGTCCTGTTGGAATCACATCTCATCCAGATCAATACCATTGAAATTTGGAGTTAAGTAATCCACGTACTTGAATAACAAAGCCCTGCGAATGGTGATTAATTGAAAAATTTTGATCTTCATCAACACCGCCGGCAACAATGATGATATTTTCTTTGGCAAGCACAGTTTTTCGTTTTGTTTTTGTTTTAATATCGAGCAGCGTGAAATGCTTTTGAAATGTATCGATAATTTGGCGAATACCTAAGGAAGTTTAAATTCACGAGGTGTTCTATAAGTTTGGCGCACAGAACATTGATTTTGATAATAATTTTCGTCAATTTGCAAATGGTGGTTTGATGTTAAACATTTCATGATAATTTGTCAGACTTTTGAGACACCGACTTACCGACTTGCGCGCAAACTCATATTTCGTTTGACAGCGACCCCTATCTGAAGTTCGGACACACTAAAAAGACCTTTATATAAATAAATGTATGCGAATTATGGCGATTTATACCTTTTAATGCAGAAATATTCTTCCAGGTGTCAATCCGTTTCTTTAATGATTGTGCACATACTTGACGATGTTTCATCAAAATCTCACTTGGCATTTTCAAGTCTTTACTCTCTTCATAGTAGTGTTCATAATAGTAGAGTGTAGCAGTTTTATTACCAGGGGCGCGCAGTGCGTATCGTGTTGGGTTTTGATTGATCAATGTGTTTTGTTGGCTCCGTCCCACGGCACGTTGGATGGTGTTTGGGTCTTCGGAGTCGTTTGGGTTTTGTTTTGCATCGTTTTTCGAGTTTTTGATTAATTTTTTCCATATTGCTAGTATGTGAAAGGCATTATCTCATCTCTTTAATTTTCTGTTCTTTTCTATTTAAGTTGCTTCTCTGAGTACGTGTGATATGTAATAATTTATTGACGCTATTTATTTAGGGTTCTTGAAGTCGATTCTATGGCCTGTTTCTTGAAGGTGTTTAAACAGCGCTGAAGTTGTTTGTTTATTTTTCATGCTATTTTGATGTTCTTGTATTCGCACTGAAATTCCCGGGTACACACCCTAGTTCTCTAATATTATTTTGTCTTTAGGAGTCCTCAGGAAGTTAGATATAACTTTCTGTGTTTTGAAATGCGTTTGAATATTATGTTTTCTGAGAATTCTTGCTACTCTGTCGGTGACTACTTTAATGTATGCAACGAAGGTTTTTTCTTTCTTGAGTTCTTCATTTTCTCTTCTAGCTTCTGTTGTGTTGCGTTACTTATGTATTGCTTTCTGGGTGGTACTTTCACCGTATCCGGTTAGTTTGAGAACGGATTTCTTTTTGTCTTGTTCCTGGCTTCATTAAGCTATAGGACGTTAAGATTAGTGTGTTTGTCACTAACTGGATCTGAGCTGGATGATGCGGTAATTCAAGTGATGCATTCAAATATCTGACTGTGTCGGTTGGTTTTCTGTATACTGTGTATTGTAATTTTCCACTCGGCTTTCTTGCGAGACGAATGTCTAAAAATGACAGGTTGTTATCTTGTTTGAGTTCTAGTGTGACTTTGATCTTCTGGTTTATGTTGTTAATGTATGTTAAGAAATTATTGAAGTCTTCTTGGTTGTGTGTCATATTATAAGGATATCGTCCACATACCGGTTCCATAGTTTGGGTTTGCATGTGTTAGGGTTTCATTTTCGAAATATGTCATATAGAGATTGGCTATAGCTGATTAAAGCGAGGAGTCCATGGTTACGCCGTTATTTTAGAATTGTTTGTGGAACATGAAGAAGGTGTTTTTCAGGCAGTGTTCGGAGAGTTCAACTAGGTGAGATGGAAATTTTTCGTTTATTGTAATTTTGTCTAGGGGTTCATTTATTGAATTTTTGGTTAGAGTGATAGGATGTCTAGGCTTGCCAATATGTCGTTTTCTTGTAATCAAATATCACTTATTATTCTTGTTAAATGTTCACAGTATTTGACTTACGAATCCGATTGTTTTACTATTCGTTGAATAAAGTTTGCTAAGTATGTTTCTAGTTTTCATATGGATGATTCTAGTGCGTTTACTATACGTAACGTCTTAGTAGTCGGTTTAGTTTGTGGATTTTAGGTAGGCCATAAAATTTTGATCAAACAAATGCCCAAATGTATGTTTCTGCTTTTTTTTTATTCATCTACGCTTGTGGAACATATGTTTTCATATTTTGTGATTAAATAATTCAACAAAAATTTAACATTCATAAAAATACACCTACGAAAACCAGATGTCAGGTGTTATCGGAATATAATAAATTATTGATATATGTGGTGGGCCATGGTGTTTGGGGATTATGCATGTAATGAGGTTGGCATTTACGGTCATGAAAAATATACGATTTCTGAAAATCGGTATATTAGATCAATATTTTATTTAAATATACACTTTCTACGAGTATACTTTTATTTCATAAATTCTGTCTCTTATAAATGTTAAAAATCATATACTATATCCGAGAAATGTTTGTTAAACTTCAAACTTTTTTTATAATATCATAAAGCTGAGAAGGTAATCAAGTTTTGTAATACCTTTAAACAATTTTGGTATTTAGTTTTATGGTGGTATTATGATGTTTAATCCCTTTCAAATTACTTTTTCTATTTAATTAAGAATGTTTATATATAAGTCTTCCTTATAGCAGAATTTTTCCATAAGATGAATTATCGGTTAGTGATACATCCAGACCATTTTCACCATTGTAGCTACTTTTTCAATTGTTTTATTAAACATTTTGATGTATTTTGTCGTAATTATATTCTATATTTTTTCTTTGGAGTATCAATGGAAATAACATCAGACTGTCCAGAACGTCAAATCGAAAAGGCACCTTTAGAAAAATAAACAGAAGTAGGTATGATAATAGAACTGCTTAGCATGGGCGACATGCGCATTACAAAAAAAATCGACAAAACACGTACGAAACAACTGCGAGATTTTTAGAGAGAAGTTACAAAAAAAAAGAGAAGAGAAAATTTTCTCTAGTATTTTGTGAAGCACTACATGCATTGTTGGTGTGGAACAGCATAAAGTGTAAATGCTAGCACGGAGAGTTATAAACAAAATACCGTAAAACTCAACATAAACAATAAATTGAAAAGATGCGAGAAGAAAAAATGAAAAAGCAATACTATTCGTAAATATTCATTTATGTAAATATATGGGAAAATAACTCCTGAGTATATATATATATATATATATATATATATATATATATATATATATATATATATATATATATATATATAACAGTGTACTCCTGGGTATACATTTTTTTCTAGAGTGTCTTTTTAGTGCATTAAGTAACACGAAAATAAATCATTTGAATATCCATTAATAGAGGGTGTCTCAAAATGGCCTACCTTTTTTGAGAGTGAACTATATACTAATAAAGTGCGGTGGAAGTGGTAAGCGCGCATCGCTCGCTAGGTCTGACGCTACATTTTTAGTTGCCATCATGGGGAAGCAATGCATACGGGGAAGTAATGCGCTTTATACGTGTGCAAGCAATGCAATCATTCTGTGTGGATCCAGGCATTCAAGGCTATTGGAAATAGCCTTGGAATTGGTATTTGGAATAGCTGGAATTGGATTTGGATAGGATGGAATTGGCATTGGAATAGTATTGGAATAGCCTTGGAAGGCTATTGGAATAGCCAAGGCTATTAGAAATAGATGACACCCGTCATGGCTGTCCAAGAACAGCAAGAACCCCTGGAAACATCGAGTCAGTTGCAAATTCTGTAAGGCGACAGCGTTGTGTCAGCTTCGGGAAGCGTTGATTGGGATTATCTAGAGGGGCGATTCATAGCGTAATGCGATCTAATTTGCATCTTAAGGCATATAAAAGTCAGATTGTACAGTCTCTGAACGAAAATGATTATTTTAAGAGACTGAATTATGTAAATGTCATGTTAGAGGGGTTCAACAATTTTAACATTTCCTTTAGCGACGAGGTCCACTTCTATTTAGATGGGTCTGCTTTTGCGCAGAGACGATTCCAATGGAGTTACATCAACGCCCGTTCTACAACCTTAAAATAACCATATAGGCTGCTATCTCAGCTAATCGCTTTATTGGGCCTTTTTTTTTTAGGACCATAGAGGCAGAACAGTTAAGGTGATTTTTGCGCGCTATTTCACCAAGATACACAATTGTTTTATTCTTTAAATACATGAGTATGAGCATTACAATCGGCTGACATGGTTTCAGCAAGACGGAGCCATGTCGCATACCACTAAGGGCTCTTTAGTGAGATTGCACGAGTTGTTTCCTGAAAAGGCAATTTTACGAAGACGAGACGTTGGATGGTCGCCTCGGAGTCGTGATTTAAACCCACCAGATTTTTTCTTGTGGGGTTATCTATAACAATTGAGGAATCTTGAGGTTTGCGGAGTGCCGGCAACAAAGTGGTCGTCATTTACACAAATTAAACAAAAAGTAAAATTTATTTTATTATCTTTCTATTGGTATTAATAATTAATAATTACAATAATTTTTTTTTTTAATTTTTAACTGAAATAGTTGGTCGTTCTGAGACACCCAGCATAAATGCCAAACTATTTTTTGATGAAAACATTCTTCAGTTATACAGCGTAAAACATTTACTATTTCAAGAGTTTCTGGTGGAGTATCAATTTGTATCGTATATTAACATATAAAACGCTATGAAATAGGATGTGTAGCATACAAATGCAATGAATCGATCTTGCGATTAGTAGAACTTTATTGGTTAACGAATCATCTTTTTTTTTTCAAGTTGTTCGTGGTTGTTTGGCTAAAAATTCAGCCAGTACTATTTCACAGATCAGGGTATAGAGTAGTCACGTTGGACTATTCTATGACCTGTATCAGTTTGGCTGCAAGCAGTGTCTTACCAAAAGAATGATGCTGCTCTTACCTTTCCTATTGGTCCTGATGTCAATGCCAACCAATACGAATTTAAAGGCCCCATCTTCGCCTAATTTGATAAAGTAATTCCGATATATTTTCATTTGAGAAGTGTTAGTAATATTTAGTTACATCTAATATTTTTTACGTTTTAAAATTAGATGTAAAATTATATGAAATAGTTGATACCAATAAATATTTTTTAATATTTATTTTAGGATAAACACAGTATTTATTTATCTAAAGGATATAGTTATGAATTTCCACGTCAGAGAAGAAGTATACGATTGTGTTAAATTATTATTTATGACCTTGATAATATTAAACGTTTGGACCTGTTTCTTCTTTTATGTGCCTTGGATTGTATATCTGGATGATTTTCGGGATCATTCCTGGTAGGTATTATAACAATATTTTGAGTGAACATAAAAAAAATTATATAATATAAAATTCGTCTCGATCTATATAACGTTTAAAATGAGTAATGGCAATTTTTCAAGATTTTTTCAGCTTCAATTTTGGAAAATATTTGAGTAATATAGTCACACGCAGCCAAGTCGCATGCATAGCGTTAATAAGATTTAATAAGAGTTTATATTTTTTCGAGCCAAAAATAGACGAACAACCTTATCGACAACATTAAACCCCGGATAAATATTTAACCTTGTGGGTAAGGCAAGGGGTCTGGTATGTTCTTGGTGAAGGGATTTTCTGTTACCGAAGTGTACCGGTGAAGCTTCACTGGGGTTAAATCGAGGTACTGGGAAATTGGAGAGACTTTCCTAATGACAATTAACTGTTTCTGCATTCTGCAGGCCTAGATGTAGGTACAAATGTACTGGGACATTTTCTACCAGTAGTTTGAATGCGCTTGAGGAGCACTTTCTGGTGAAGAATATTAGTTTGAGTTTACTTGCAAGAGCCAAAAATGCAGCATCCAGCATTTGTCCCACAAAGCATATTTTGTATCAACGATCTTCGGTGCAGAGATATGAAAACGGTACTGTTATCCGAGATGAAGGTGGATTTAACGATACTGAATCTTGGGATATCAGTCAAGTAGAAGTTGGACAAAGCTAATGAAACAGGGAACTCCAGATTTTATAGGCTTCTGCGTGGACGCGCTTTTCAGGAATCAAGTGATGAGTATAAAGGTCTAGGAGACCTTATTCGGCTTTGCAGATAAATTCCTAAAGTTATAATTTGTCGAAGGCATTCGAGAGATTGAGCCGCCAATTTCTTCGCCTACCCTGGCCTCCTGATCAAGGAACCAGTGTTTCTCTTGAACCTCAAACTGCTCGTTTGGGATAATTTTTGTATGGAGTATCGTTCCCTCTATCACCCCCAAGAATGTCTCACTTCTCATCTAATAGGCGGAGAGTCAACGGAGGCAAACTTTCGAAAGAAAGGCTTACTACACTATTTTCTGTAAACATGAATAGAGAAAAAGAAAAGCCTCTAGTAATAGGAAGAACGGCAAAACCAAGGGCCTTGAAACACATCAATCTGAACGATTTACCTGTTATATGGAGATGGAATAGAAAAGTATGGATGACTGTAGAACTAATAACAGAATGCTGGTGAAATTTGATTGAAAGTTGAAAAAAATGATTTTTTACTTCGCAATTGTGTGCGCGCATCTCTAGACCAGGGCATTTTTGAAAATGTTAAAGCTTCTTATAAAACATTTATTATTAAAAACATTTTATTAGCCATTAATACTGCTGAATTATGTCAAGAACTCTCAAAGAAAATAGACTTTTTGGATCCATTTTATTTTATTAAGAATGTACCTGGTATTAAAGAATACAATTTAAAATTGTTTTTCTAAATCTGCAATTACATGTTAGTAACTCGGGAAATCCAACACAAAACGCAGAAGATTCAGATGTCGAAGACGACCTCTCATTATCACTTTTGGCTCGAATATGGAGAATTAAGGATGATTTCGGCATCGGAACACATGGCAGTATCGGGGAGTTTTTCACTGTAGACAATGATTTAATATTGGAAGAGTGATGATTCAGTACGTCTGAATGTTCCTATGCAAGTGTCACAGTGCCTGATGGAACGGATAATGAACACACACAGGAAGAAGAGGTTATTGATACATATCAACAGGCTGTATATATATATATATATATATATATATATATATATATATATATATATATATATATATATATATATATATATATATATACATATATATATATATATATATATATATATATATATATATATATATATATATATATATACATATATATATATATATATATATATATATATATATATATATATATATATATATATATATATATATATATATATATATGTGTGTGTGTATATGTGTGTGTGTATGTGTGTTTGTATGTATGTATGTATGTATGTATGTATATATGCCATTCTTGCATCTTTGTTCTGTGAGTAGATCAGTTCGAAGCATTGTATTACTTATTACACTAATTTATACGTAAACACATTTTAGGGCTGGGAAACTTGGTATACATCCTATTGATAAAGGAACAATTGGAATTGCATTTACAGAATGTTTTCTTTGCATCGTATGTCATTTTTTCGGTACGGGGCAAGGGCCAAATCTAGTCGAAAAGACTAACTTTCTTGAACAATTCTTATTAGCACACGTTATGATAATGGGTAGATATACAATTTTAATTTAGATCATTTATTTCTAATTCTAAACTTGAAGAGATTTACTACTAAACACCAAATCACTTTTTTTGAACTGCTCGACGCACGTTTCCTTAACCATGTTAGCAATCATCTCCTGATGATGCTTTAGTGGTAAATCTCTGATGTGTTTAGTGGTAAATCTCTTCAAGTTTAGTGTTTCACACCAAAGGTTCCAATAGAAGAACTGATCTATTTCTAATTTAACAAATTTGTAGGTCGAATATGGACACTCTACGTTATTGCTTCTATTTTGAAACTGTTTAGTGTGGTTACGATTTCTGAAAGTAAATATGAAGAATATCTTCTACAGTTGGAAGTTTTTATGAGGCAAAAACGGTTACCATCGGTAAGGAACCGTTTTTTTTGTAGTCAAACAGTAGGACAACAATTTTTTAGAAAACAAATTAATGTGTACCTGTTTCAAAATTACATAATTATGTATTATTACATTTATTAGTGGTTTAATAACATTTTTACACTTATTGAAAAGTTAACAGATATATATATATATATATATATATATATATATATATATATATATATATATATATATATATATATATATATACATACATATATATATATATATATATATATATATATATATATATATATATATATATATATATATATATATATATATATATACTTTTCAGATGGTTCAGTTTTTTATTTTACTTTGTACAGGAAATATTTTATTTTAAGTTAGCACAGTGGCGGCTCGTGAGGGAAGGAATTGGGACGCCGCTCCTCCAGCAGTTGTCACAGTAAACAATTTTTCAGAGCAAAAACCATATTTTATTTCCATTCAGTTTCTTTTCTTTAACTCATTTTAAGATATTATTAAAAATCAAAATCCATAAATGTAGAAGAACGTTTGTCGACCCACACACTAAATAATGCGGATAAAAATTCCACCCTCTCTGCACAATTTTTACATCGTTGGTCGGAGGTTTACCTCCATCGACCGTACGCCACGTCATATTATCTCGTAGTTGGCGTTACATGTTTTGTTGGTTGCCAGAATTCGGGAGTTAAACTTTCTAAAACTCTTTTGCTTTCTAAATCATGCGATTTGGATGTAGATTTCCTGAGACCAAGTGTATCGGTAATTAGTTTTAAACACTAATTTGATGGGTACGAAGTGTTTGATATGTCTCGTGGTGCGTATTTCTTCGCCTCGCAAATACTTGCTTTGATTTGTGATTTGCTACGTCTGTACACACTGAATACATGAACACTGAATACACTGAACATGAAGGTGTCTGATTTAAAACAGTTAATAATGACTAATTTAAGTTTGGAGAAGAAAGTTGAATTAAATACTAACGGTCGTCCCACGCCCTGTTGAATTTGAGTCAAGTTTAAAAAGAATGTAAAAATAAAGCAAGTTTTACGCGAAAATTTGACAGTAAATTATACAATAGTATTTTGTGTGGTTTGTTTGAATGGTTTACTCTTCGGGAAACGGTAAGTACCGACTTATTCATTCCTTTATCTGCGCAACAAGCAACAACACATCGTCCAATGTCCTTGTAAGTAGTAACAATACAAAATTTAAATGTTTTTCTGGTTCACTTCCTGTATAGGGTTTCGATAGGACAAAAAGTAAAAAGGAGAAAGGGGAAAGCAAAAAAGCAGCACTGTTTTCTTCTACGTCCTCCTACCCAAAACCCACGAGCCGCCACTGAGTTAGTATTGAAACATTGATTTTCATACAACAGATATAAGGCATAATTAGAGTTTTGTGTGAACATCTTTATTGATGGCTATTACATATTTGCTTCTATTGTGAGTTTCATGTGTTAGAATTTTTCCTTCATTCTGTATTCACTTGTTTATATTTGGCAGCCAAGATTTTTGGGTTCTTTGGCTACCTCTTTATATTTTTGGGTTGTATATCTACCATAGCAAGATGTTTGCTTTACAGAAATGCAATTATCTTTGCAATACACCGAATTAATGTTTTTCAGCCATTTCCATTGAAAACTTTACGAGAACAAGAAGAAGAAATAACCTCCTACCTTGAAACCCATTTCCAAATGACATTTATTATTAAAGCCATAAAAATTAGTGAAGATAAGGCAATGATTCATAAAAACCTCAACATAAAGAAAAGTACAGAATTTGACCTTGTAACTGGGCAAGTCGTTAAACAATTACCGGAAACAGCATTAGTTGTCTTTACACAATTTTATAATGCAATACTTAGAGTCCGCCATTATCCGTCACAGTGAAAAGTGCAACAAATCATATTGATTCAAAACCTGGTAAACCGACCGAGGAAACATCATCATATAAACCCGTTACGCTTTTGCCGATCTTGTCAAAACTTTTTGAGAAGTTGTTCCTAAAGAGACTGAAGCCATTCCTTGACGAACTAAATATCGCCCAGAACACTAGTTCGAATTTCGCGAAAGACATGCAACAATCGTGCGTGCACATGCTAGTGAAAATTATTAATACTGCATTGGAAGATAACAAGTACTGCTAGGCTGCCTTTTCGGATGTTACACAAGCCTTCGATAGAGTATGGCCCTCAGGCTTACTGTACAAACTGAAATTCAAATTTCCTACACCATACTATCAGGTATTGTTACCACAGTTGACGAACAGATTACTGTCAAATATAAAGGATAAATAACTAACATATATCGGATAAAATCAGGAGTACCTCAAAGTAGTGTCTTGGGTCGCATACTTTTTCAAATCTTTACGGCTGACTTACTAACTGCACCAAACACGTCTATAGCCACATTTGCCGATGATACCATGGTTATGGCAATAAGCAGAGTACCAAGATATTCATCTGAGAAGTTTCAGGAAGCTCTAGATAAAATACAAGAATAGGTAAAAAAGTGGCGCCTAAAAATCAACCAGGCAAAATCTCAGCAAATCACTTTCACGTTAAGGAAGGACTCATGCCCGAGTGTAACACTTATTGAACATCAACTCCCCCAGGCAGACTGTGCAAAATATCTGGGAATGAGACTTGACCGAAGACTAAACTGGAACATCACATTTTTACGCAGAGGAAGCAACTTGGCTTAAAACTATCCAAACTCTACTGGCTAATCGGTAAAAAATCCAAACTGTCGTTGATTTGGTTTAGTTAACAAACAATCTACAAAGTGATTCTCAAACCCATATGAAGTTACGGTCTACAATAGTGGGGTACTACGTGTGTATCCAATATAGAAATACTTCCAAAGTATATAGAAATATAGAAATACTACAAAGATTCCAGTCTAAAACCCCGAGAATACTTAGTGATGCTCCTTGGTTCGTGATAAATCAAACTCTATACCGCGACCTAAAAATAACATTTGTGCAAGAAGAAGCCAAGTGCGCGAGTGCGAAATATCTATCGTGACACCCCAACTCCCTTGCTGTCAGCCTCCTGGATAATAGCCAAAATATGTAAAGACTGAAACGCTGTTATCCTTTAGAGATAAGCTATAAAATTTAAAATAAAATTAAGATTTTTCACCATTCTAGTTATATAGAACCTAAGTTCTTATACATGTTAGGCCTTTAATCTAAGCGCCCTAACACCCGCTGTTTGACAACTTGCTGCCTTGTCCTAAATATTGTAACAGTTGTTTATTACCTTTAAGTAGATTACAAATATATGTGAGATTAAAAAAATTGTAATGATTGCATTTCTGAAAAGTAGCTTCCATTCAAAAACGGACCATGAATTTCAAGCCGATATAAATTTAGTCTTATTTTGACGTCTTTTTAGACTTCGAAAACATAAAGTTCGACATTTTTATTATTATAGAAAAGGCAAAATTCTTTTGCTAATTAACCAATTAAACACCAAATCTTCAGATTTCATGATTATAAGTAGTTTACATATGGTTTCAATGTGGTCGAACCAGTACGTCTGATGCTCCGCGCTCAGAAAGCCCCGTTGAGGTCACTACTGGGGAAATGGTCAACAAAATCCATGATTGGTGCCGTGTTTACTCATTATTGACCAAAAACGAAATCGAGTGACCACTTCACAGCCATACATACATACCATATCTAAGCGCAATCCAAATGAGTCTGTGGCGATTCCTGACTGTTGATGAAACTTGAATTGCTCATTACATACCAGAAATGAAAGAACAGCACCGAATGTGCATTGAAGAAGGCGATGATGCTTCCATTGGCCGGAAAGGTCATTTTCTTTGTTTTCTTGGATTCACAGGACATTATCTTCATCGATTATTTAGAAAATTGAAAGACGATCACAGGAGAGTAAGAATTGGGGTATTAAGAATTAAGGTAGTGACAATTGATAAAAAGTACCCCATTCCCCAAATATATAAGTGATTTCACCAAGACAGCGCACCCGCCCATTCGTTCACCATTGTAACATCGAAATTGGTTAATTTGCGCTACAAATAATGCTACATTCACCCTTTCTTCGGATTTCTCCCCTGTTACTTATTTCTCTTTTCAAACATGAAGAAATTGCTGGCTGGAAATTAAATCACAATAAATAAAAATCTGAATTTTCATCTTCGTATGTACAAAAATATAAAGAAAAAGAACTCTCACTTGCTATTTTGGAAACTCTTCAGTTTCTCCATATTCTGAATAATTATTCTGATCAATCACAAATAAAAAATATAATATATGAAAATTAAATCAAACTTATAAGAATTTAATATCGCAACACAAATTTTATTTCTTGATATTAAACAAAATTTATTTAATTTAAACAATACAATATTAAAAATGACATTAATTAGTACAAACAAGTTCTGGCCCAGAACATTATTAGATTTAACAAATTATGAACTATATGATAATTACTAAGAATTAAGAGATTTCTAAATTTTAGACATTACGCAATCGGCTTGTCGAATATTACAGATATACTTATCAAAATCATTTCTTCAATGAAGAAGCAATTTTTGAAACTCTCTCAGCATATCTTAGAGAAGAGATGCTTCTGTATAGTGCCCGTCGTCTAATATCTAAAGTAGAATTATTGAAGATGTTACCTAAGAATGTTGTAAACTCCATCATAACGAGCACAAGGAAAGTGGTATATTTGGCAAATGATGCTGTTGCAAAATCAGGTTAATCAAACATTGACAACTTTACCGAATTATTACTTGGCATGAAAACTAAATGCGAGGTTTTTTTTCAAGGGGATCCTATAGAACAAATATTTTTCATTTCATCTGGTACTGTAGCGTTGACCACGAAAAACGGTGCAGAATTGGGTCACTTGGAAGATGGAGATCAAATTGGCTTAATGGGAGTATTGACAAATAGAGCTCATTTTAAATATAGTTATTTTGCCATTGAAACTACCGAGGTATATATCATTGGAAAGAGGGAATTTAAGTAAGTTTTATTGTTTTTTTTTGTATGCCAAAAATTCATATGGTTGACTTTTTTATGTTATTTTCAACGAGTAATCATGTGTGACTGGTTGCTCTTCTGACCTTATACCTTCAATCATATTATCACTCAGCTAGTACCCAGCCACTGTAAGCCTCTTCAGCATATTTCCGATTTGCGCGGTTATGAGCCTTCCTATGCGATTCGGATCTAATATACCTGATAATGTCATCAGTCCATTGAGTTTTAGTCGACTTCGTGAACGTTTATGATCAGGCGGTATCCACTCCAGGATTGCTTTTGGCCCAACTATCGTCACAACGCTTCACTGTATTCACTATATCCACTTTCATTTCAATTTGCTTACTCTTTCCATTATGTCACATAGTTTCGTTTGTTCCCTGATACATGTGAATGTGTTTTTGTCCCGCCTTGTAGTGCCCCCCCCCCCCCCCCTCCATTCGCCTCTGTGTTAGCACCATAACGCCAAGGTTTTTTAACTAATTGTGAGGTGAGTGTCAAGTTTTACTTCCGTTTGGCGTAATGGACAGGGCGCATTAATCGGACAATTTTCTCTTTAGGCAAAGCGGGATTGGATCCTTAGATTATATCGTTCTCCGTTCAAGACCCTTCAGACGACCCTTCCGTTCAAGTTCTCCGTTCAGCTCCTTCAACATGCGAGCCGCTTTCTCTTTCATAGCTTGAACGGACTCAAATCTTGTTCCTTTTAATGCAGATTTCACTTTAGGAAACTCATAGAATTCGCAAGGTGGAAGATCCGGCGAATAAGGCGGATAGTTTAACACTGGGATGCTGTACTGGTTAGAAACCTCTTGATAGACAATGCGAAATGAGGCGGTGCATTGTCTTGGTGGAAAGCATATGACTTCCACAATTAGGGTCGATTTTTCCTTATTCTTTCACAGAGTTCAGCAAGAACGTGAAGGTAGTAATGTTGATTAACTGGTTCAAAAATCCAGTGAAGGTACACAATATCATGAATATAAAAAAAAACAATCATCATTGCTTTAAATTTTGATCTGCTCATTCGAGCTTTTTTGCTCTCGGTGAATTTGGGCTCTTCCAGTGCATAGATTGGCGCTTCATTTTAGGATCATAAGTAAAAAACTACGATTCGTCACATGTTATTATCATTTCCAATAAGTTTGGGTCATTTTTAGTAGCATTCAAAGTGTCAGTACAAACATTTTTTGAGAGGTTCTTATTGTTCAAACGTGAGAATGTTAGGCACCATTTTGGCACAAACTTTATGCATGTTAAAATTGTTATGTAAAATTTGCCGTACGCATTCTTTGTCAATTCCTACATTTCAGCAATCGCACGAATACTTAATCGATGGTCAGGTCGAACCACATTACCGATTTTTTCGATATTGTTGTTTTTGACGTGGAAGGGCGACCCGGGCGTGGATCATCTTCAACGTCTTCTCGCCTATCTTGTAAACACTTAAACCACTCACAAACACGTGGACGTTTTAAACATTCACTGCCATACACTTCTTTCAATAAATTATAAGTTTTAGTAGTGGTTTTTCCAAGTTTCAAGTGAAATTTTACAACAATTCGTTGCTCTGTTGTTACACTTAGCATTTTTCCGGCGAAACAAAAAAAAACAACTGTAATGCGAAGGAAGGTTACAATTATACGGATTTGTTTACACCTGTTGGTCGCGTTTGGCGCATGCGTACCTTTTCTGTAGCAGCGTTAGTCTCGTTATTTAATAGCCACCACTCGTATATATATATATATATATATATATATATATATATATATATATATATATATATATATATATATATATATATATATATATATATATATTGCATCCATATTATTATTTTTTTATTTATTGGGATTTTCGGTCAGTGTAAATAAGTTTTAATTTTTTATTGTTTTATTTACGTTTCGATTCTACAACGAACCATCATCAGAATAGTTCAATATCATTTAAACAATTACTTTTTTGAATTTTTTAAGAAATATGTGTCAATTTTTTATGAAATTTTTAAAAAAAATTATTTTTAAAAAATTATTTTAAAAATTTTTTTTAAAAATATAATTATATTTTATGTTTCACATTCATATATAATTATATTTTATGTTTTTTTATGTTATATTTTATGTTTCACCTCGTTACCTCCAGCCATCTATATAAATTTTGTCTGTAAATTTTAAATGGCAACCCCTACCTTGTAATATATCACTTTAAAGGTCTTGAAAGTCGTAACTACGTTTACAAAATTAAAATCGGTTGATTCGTACTCGTAATAGAAGGTAAAATAATAGTATATGTATATAAAGTATATCTTAGGCAGATTTTTTTATACAGCTGTCTCTAGATAACCTGAAAAAAAGAAATCCAGTGGAGTTATATCTGGAGATATAACGTACATTCCACAGTGCCTCTTCTGCCTTTTTGTCAGGAAACCTTTAATCCAGCCATTGTTAAAAGTATACGAAACGAAAACGAATGTTACAAGTAATTGGATTACTTAATAAAGAAAATCGAAAATACAGGATTCCTAAAAAAACACCTAATACGGATTGTGAAATTTGCGGATGATGATGCAATAATTGCTAGAGAACAGAGAGGTCTACAGCGCGCAACAGAAATAATCAACCACGAATCTAAGAAAAAGGCCTGAAATTAAACGAGCAGAAAACAAAGTATATGTACTGCAGGACAATTGATAAAACATAGAGACATTTAGGATGTAGAAGTTATAGAATCGAAGAAGTGAGAATATTTAAATATCTGGGAGCCCTAATTGATATAAGAAATGAGAGACTTGACATAGATGAAAAGATTCATAAAGGGTATAGAGCATTCCATTGCAACAAAACATTTCTGAAATCCAAGAAATTAAGCACAAGGAGTAAACTGAAACTGAATACAAGGACTAAACATATGCCGCAGAAACTACTCAGCGAAAAAAACGACACTCACAGCGAAAGAAAACGACAAACTAAATATTTTTGAAAGCAAAATAATAAGAACAAAAATGGGAGCAAAGAAAATCGAAAACAAAAAATTCAGAACCCTGATGAACTTTGATATTGACAAACTGTTGGGAAAGGAAAACATAGGAAATAAGATGGTACAGACACATAATGAGAAGATCACCAATAAGTAGATGGTACGGACACATAATGAGAAGAGCATCAATAAGTAGATGGTACGGCCACATAATGAGAACAGAAAAGAATGCACAAATAAAATATATAACAACATGGAAACAAGCACTGAACGGACCAAGAGGTCGATCCAGAAACAATTTAAATGCAGTGGTCTGTAGAGAACACGCAGAGGAGAGAAAATTTAAAAAAAATTGTTCAGGTGGCAAAAACTCTCCAACAATTATAAGATATGAAGAGTTGCTTATATATGGAACAACTACAATATCACTAAGAAATTTATTAGCTTATAAGAATAAACTTCAAACAATTAATGACCGAAAAATCAATACTCACCGTTTTACAAAGTCGTAACAAACTTTTGTACTTAAAATTAACGACAGGCTGCACAGAGCTAGTACACATTTGAATGATATTTTATTCCCCGCATAAAGGAAGTGGATCATACCTATAAGCGTCTGATTTGGTTGGCCCATTATTTGAATCCAATTTGGAATACATTGGGTGTGCCACTAATTGTTGCACTTTTCAAATTTCAATAACAAAACTAGTAACTTATGAAATATGAAAATTAATGTTAAAAAAATAGAAATTTATTTATCTTTTATTAACTTCATCGTAATACGTTAGCAGATGAGATCTTATCGTTAGTCCTTTTATAATTTGGCATTAAAGTTTTGGAAAAGGTTTCGATACTCTTTAAGCTGAGGGTTTCTTTTGCTGCTGTATCGCTAATTTAGTTTACTGATATATGGTACCTGTTTAGGTGTTGAAATTAGTGAGGCGATTCAGTACTGCATTGACAGATGTTTTACGTAAAACAATGATTTATTTGTAGGGGTACTTTATCTAGTACCGGACAATTTAACATACAGCTTTTTCGCAACAACATATAGCATTTTAAACTGGTTTGGAGCAGCCGCGTGTCAGAGCGTCGACAAGTTCGGATAGTGGTACAGAACCCTCAATTTACTGCACCTGTTTTTCGGCTTTTTTTTCGGTTGCTTATACGAACCCAAGCAAAATGTATTCGGACTACACCCATACAATTAATTTACATAAAGAATTAAAAATATTTAAGATAAATTAACTTATATTCTTCCCAAATTATTCGTCAAAGTAAGAATAATGTTGATCTTTATTTTATTACCCTACAAGTTCCAAATTATGTTTGAAGAAAAATATTAGTAAAACAGATTATTAATATTTATGTAGCATCAAAAGTATTTGTACCCATTCCTACATGTAACAAATTCATTCGTACCCTGCCCCTTAAAGCAACACAGTTTTTTGACATCCTTTAAAAAAATCAAGCAGTCTACGCAAAATAAATGATAATGGTTTGTTGCCAATAATAACTGTCATATCGGTAACAACTAATTATTAAAATAACATTATTAAAATGATTCGCAGACTTGCGTTGAGTGTTGATTTACGAACATCTATTGTTAAAGCTTACGAAGATGGTAACTCTTATAAAACAATTGGTACAAAATTTAATTTAGTGAAGAGTACCGTGCTGTACCCTTTCGAGATATAAAGTAACAAGTCAGTGTCTGTCCTAGAAAAACCTCTTCACAAGATGATCGTGCGCTAAGACGAATAATTAAAAAACAGACGTGAAACCGCAGCAGCGATCAAAGATGAATGGGGAAATATCACTAGGAAGCATGTTTTAATAATGACTT
This sequence comes from Cosmopolites sordidus, assembly GCA_031761425.1. Taxonomy (NCBI): domain Eukaryota; kingdom Metazoa; phylum Arthropoda; class Insecta; order Coleoptera; family Curculionidae; genus Cosmopolites; species Cosmopolites sordidus. Next base: position 53,326 of record JARFXV010000605.1, read on the forward strand.
GCCATCGCAGGATAAAATAATTCTGATACGGATTTTACAAGGTAAACTTTCAATTATATTTACGATTTAGAGCTTCCCTGCCATTATATAGAGTCTCTGCTAACTTACAGGCAAAAGCAAAACCGTTGTTAACAGTTGTTCAGGAGCGTCGACTAAAAGAGGCTTAGAACGTTTGGCCTGGAATCAAGACCAATGGAATAAAATATTCTTTAGCGACGCTAGTAAATTTGATGTGTGAATTGGTGATTACCGAAGTAGAGTTATAAGAAATAAGTTCGAAGCATTTCATGATGACTGCCTGAAGAGAAGAGTAAAATTCACACAAGGATTAATGGTGTGAGGCTGCAAGTCAAGCCAAGACGTTGGAAATCTTTATTTTATAGGGGGACTTGTCGATGCTAATAAGTACCACCAAATTTTAGGTCATTTGTTGCCATCCATTCAAAAATTGTAGACAGTTAATGGTTACATTTTCCAGCAAGATGGCGCTAGTTCTCATACAGCAAGGAGTACCAAGGCATGACTTGCCAGAAACAATGTACCAAATTTAGATTTTTCTTCTAGTAGCCCTGATTTAAGCCCCATTGAAAATTTTTGGGGCATTATCAACAAGCAGCTCAGAAATCGTTGTCCTTGAACAAAAGAACTCTTGAGATCTATACTACTCGAGATTTGGCAGTCCATTACACTGGAACAGTGTCAAGAACTTCTCAACACAATTAATAAAAGAATGAGAGCCGTAATTGAAGCAAAGGGAGATGTAACTCATTTATTTATTGTCATGTATTACATTTATTGTATATTTATAAGTTTTTATATTAGATTAAAGTTATCTTAAATATATTTTGGTTTGATTAAGTTTATGTTTCTAAACGTCTATTTGATATCATCCTTTGGACCATACTACATAATATTATTTCTTAAATTTAATTTAAATACATTCTAATTGTTTCCAACGTATTGAATAAATTTAACCGCGCACGAATACATTTGTGCTGGGGCTCGTAATTTAGGATGGACCCAATTTCTTTGAATTTTCCTATTCATATATTGATTAAATTCATATTGATACTGACTGTTGTCGTGTAATTAATAGATGCGATATTACTATTAAACATATACTGCAACCATTTGTTTATCACATTATTTTATACACAATACAGTAATCTCAACTATGGTGGGCGGCTAGGCCGCCGTATATATATATATATATATATATATATATATATATATATATATATATATATATATATATATATATATATATATATATATATATTTAATAACTAACAACATTTTAGAGTGATAGTACACGATCATTCCGAAACAGTGAGATTTTTCCAGAAGAAGCTTGTAGAAATGGCTGAAAATTGGACTGAAAAAGAAATTTCAGTAGATGTCACAGGCCACGATATTTTGTCTGATCTTATGGTTGGTAAATTGTTGGAGCGGCCTGTAAAAAGACCAGCCCACTTCGAAAATTGATTCTTTTATGATATGATGTAATTCGATATAGTTTAATTTAAGATTTTTTATTTATTCTAAAAATTTTAATTGTATTAATTAATCAACTAATTAAATAGGGAATGTAAGTAATTTGAACCTCTATAGAACAGTATAAAATTTATAATCACATTGAGTGTGTTTTATTTGATAGAAAATGTTTTTTTTTAATTTACGATATATTTTCCCCAAAAAAAATTACATAATTAGAGCGATTATCGAATCTTTTTTGATATTAAAATAGGAAAAACTTATATTACTTGTTATTACAATTTGCTACTAACTGTATTGTTCTAAAGTCCCAGCAGATACCCAAGGCTGTAATAGAAAATTTGCGATATAAATTATATTGGAGCACTACAATCGTAACTGATCAGCAAATAACACACAACCCGCACGACACAGTTTTCTTTGATAAGAAAAAAAATGTGCATATCTTATTTTATATTTTATATTTATGAACCCATTTGATGAAAATGTCCAAAACGCTTATGGGGAAAAGAAACAAAAATATGAGGATCTTGCTTTTGAACTGACAGAGACTTACCAACTAAAACAGGCAAAAATCCTACCTGCAGTAATACCTGGAAATGGTTTGGTCCACGAACAGCCCCCTAGACATACTACTGAATTGGGTCTATCGGATAAGTTATCCTGGAAATTGCGCGCAATATGAGATTATTTCTTCAACCATATTAGCATGCATCTTGGTCAGTTAACCCGATGCACAAAAGAAAATTCCTGTCTTGGGCAAAAAAAATCTTGTTTTCATAGACAAGAAAGAAAGGAAAGGGCAAATGATTGAAATTAGCATTCCCTTTATCCAAAATTCGCAAAAATATAGAACAATACAAAGCTACACAATATAAACAAAATTTAGCACTGGAACTATATCAGATATGAAAAGTAAAGGAAGTAAAATTTTCTCCCAATATTTCTGTCTGTGGAAGGAGTTGTCACCAACCGTATTAAAAATAAACTACCATCGATAGAATTATCATCAGGCTTTCATGTTTTACTCCAAAACACTGTTATTCTTCAAATGAGTTATCTTGTCCGAAAGTTCCTGTCCGTACCCCTTGGTTAGAATTAATTTTCCCTCAGGATCTATACCGACTGATTGAAGACATTTAAAGTGGAATGAAAGATAATATTTTTTTGACACTTTAAGGCAATATATGTATGGAACAAATCTGAAACAAAAGTATTTAATTTCATGATATTAAGTATCTGAAAAGATGGAACAATTAATACTTACATATAAAAAATTAAGGTGAACAATTTACAAGAAAACCATGACCTAATTATTTAAATTCATTTTACACTTTCTAGATGTTTAATTAAACCGCTCTAGCAATTTATTATATAGTTTTTTAATAAATGTAACACTTATTAAACATATATTTTATTGGATAAATTTAGTCATTTTTGCATACACAATAAAAAAAAAAGAGAAATTCGACTTATATTTGATCCAAAATTAATAATAACGAGTAGATTCACTATGGTTATTGCACTCTGCAACGAGGAATAGATCAAATTCGATTATTAATTTCTTTTTTTAGCAAAGCATATGAGGCTCAAGGTACACATGCTGTAAGTTAGTTTAAACTCATTTACATCCGGAAAAATCGTTCAAGTTTCTACCAATGACATGCATGGTCTATCAGCGATAAATCTGAGGATCTCGCCAGATAGTCAAGTGCTACTGTCGCAAACTATTCTAAAAATTTCACTGCCTGAGTTGTATTCATTCGGTTATTCTTCTAAAATATGACATTTGGACGAACTTGCATCTGCGACTTAACAGAAGGCTGCAATATTTCGGTTACGCAACCCGACTCTATTTAAAATTCTGAAGGTTATTGGAGACGATCTGCTTTCCATGCATATAATTTCCTATACCACAATTCCTGGAGTGACATTTGAATACCGTTCCAACGCGAAAGTTAACTTTTGTCTTTCATTCCGAAAAATTCTGATCCTTAAATTTCCATTAAATTATAGCTTGGCAGTATTTTGAGCGATGCTCCTTGTAGTGCACTGTAACTTGAAGCATAAAATAGGACGATAAGGTCGCATCCAGTACAGATTTGTAGTAATTTCTTGAAACAGTCCTATGTGTAATTGCAACAAAAGCATTACCTACTTGCCGAATGTCGATTTCGTGCAGAAAGAAGCTTAAGATGCTATTCGCCACGTCCTTGGATCAATCCGCAGCAACTGACCTCAGTCTCTGACGCGGCCCTAAACCAAATAAAAAATATATAAATTCAACTACTAAGATGGCCAGAACCTCGTGCTCGTGCATAACTGGTCCTCAAACCGGAAGAGTAGAAGCACCAATATCAAATCGTCTTGTTATTTTACAAACATTTCGCTATAAAAATGAAAAATTGTCACATTTTATATCAAGGGAAATATATTAATTAAACTTTAATAGTTTCGGACAAAACAGTATATTTTTTGGTAATTGACCATTGTAATATATTTTTACGCTGTACAATTATTTATTGATATTTGGAAACAAGTACAAAAATAAAAATATTTATCTAGAATTTAATTTTGATTTCAGTAATATTATCATTAGATTTGAAACTGATTATTTGATATTCTAGAAATCTGTTTTCATGCCGTATTCTGTATAAACATATATTGTTTTTTTCTGCTCGAAGCGGAATCTGTAATTACAGTTTCCATATTTCATATTTCCTGTTAGTTTGAGCCTCCGTGTTTAGAGGGCAGCAATAATATTGGGTATGTCTAATAACGAAGCTGTATAAAAAAAAATCTGTAAGGCATCCGTTCTGAATTTTATATATCCTTCTGCGAGTATTATGATCGTTTTATTTTAATTTTATTGTCTTAAATTTATCAAATAACATGCGTCAGTGTAAAAAGGGTTCTTATATTTGAACGTCATTTTAGAAATGTAAAAAGCAAAGTAAATGTTTTCATCATATTTTCCTTTTTATTATCTTGAAGATGGAGTATAAGCACCAAAATATAATATGTATGGTGATGATGTATGGTTCAGAATCTTTTTTTTTATAGGTCAACCTAAATAGTCTTCTACAAACATAAATGTGTCTGGTTTGCTCAATGACTTGTACGAATGATAATACTCGTTTCGATCGACAACTAATAATCTAAAGTATCTCCTCTTTCTCATAGATATCTCTTGGTGACCTCTATAATCATCTCTTTCAGTTCGTCCCCTTTCATCCTCTGCAAGTACTTCAATGCTCCCAGCCTTCTATTGAATTCCTCCCTCTCTGACTACCACGGCAGTTTTAATTTTTCTTTTTGCTCCTCTCTCTTTGTTTCATCGATACTCTAGAGTCCACTTGAGAATTTCTATGTTTGTGATTATTTTCTCATATCATTTTAGCAACTCATCTAATTTCCGCATATACGGCAAGCCCAAGCTGTCTTGAAGTTCTTTCGCTTCTTCTTTCCTTTACAGTACTTTGTAAAGGAGGATATAGATTATAATATAATGTGCTTCGTTGCAGCCACTTATCATGCTGCAGCCTCTTCTATCCCCTCTAGCCATTCAGATCCCTTCAGCCTTTTGTTCCTTGGTCAAATTTTGATTTTCAGAAAGTAATAAAAACCAGGAACACTTGTCTTAAGCATCATTTGTTTCTACTCAATCTAAAAATGTTCAAAATAAATAAACTAATATTTTTATTCACTGTCAAAATTTTATAATTTGCCTCAGCTGTAATTTGTCTTCTGCGCTTTTGGCCTTCCATAGCGTTTTAAAAACCTATCGAGCAGAGAGTTTTTTTTTAAAGAATTTATGCTCATGGATTTAGTACATCTATAGAATGCCCGTACATCTATAGACTAGTTTTTCATTTGATAATCACTGTAATTTACTTATGTCAATGATATAATCAGTTAGTTAAAATATGGGAACATAGTATACTAAAAAGTCTTCAATTTTCGTTAATTGCACTTCAATCGAATTTACCTGGATTACTGTGGAATTCTTAAGATGCGTTAAATCAAGCGAGTTGAATAAATGTTTGTTGTGTATTCATGAAAAATGTGTGAATCATGAAAATTGTACTATTTAGCGTATCTCCTTAACCAAAAATTGTAAGGGTTTTATGCCATATTTTCGTATGATCATCATATTTGCGATACGTGTTAAAACTTAATATGCGTTGTTCTTTGGAAAGGTGTTTTGATAACTACTTAACTGAAGGACAAAAAGAGCATTTTCATCAATTTTACAGAAATATTACAGATTAACTTTGGTTTGTCTTCAAGTTGATTCGAAATAAAAGTGTCTTTTCAGAACTTGTGGCTAGTTCACATTATGCTTTTAATTGCAAAAAAGCCAAGAACGCTGTTTAAATAAGAAACAAGATTCAGTTGGGTGTAAAAGTGGTTTAGTCGCTTCAGGAGCGGAGGTTTTGAAAGGCCGGCATGGCTTTGAGCGTTCTTCAATCATCGACTCGAAGAAATTTAGGTCATATTATCCAATCCACCAACAACGGTCCGTGAAATAGCAGATATAAGTTAAATATTGACAAATCGACCGTTCTTAACCATTTGAGAGAAAAAAAGGACAAGTACACCTATACAATGTGTGGAAACGAATTGAGGAAACTGTGAGAAAAAATTTTGAGGCTCTATTTCTGAAGTGGATTGTAACTGGCGAAAAGTGGATTGTGTACAATAACATGCAATGAAAAAAATATAAGGGTTTCCAGGGTCATCCCATCTATACACTTTCAGCTTCTTCCACGCAGCCAAATCATCAATACTGATCTCTAAGGTACCGCTGAAGGTTGAAGGAAACTGGCAAACAGGAATGGTGGCATATTTCATCACGACTATACGTCTCAATTAGGACCCTATAAAAATGTGAACCTCCAATCTGGATGTTTTGTCCCGTCCGCCTTACTCACCGAACATCGCACCTTTGAACTACCAACTATTCTGCTTTCTTTCGAAAAGTTGAAAATAATAATGGTAATTACATAATAGACTAAATAAACATTTACATAAATTATTTGCGTTTCTCTTTCTCTTATTTAATCCCTACGAATTTTCTGAACAATCCGGTAGTTTAAGAATTATTTATAAGATTATATTTATTTTGATACATACTGTGTATGGTGATATAGTGTTTTGTTACGGTTTTGCAATTGAAAAGCATGTGTTGCCAGTAGAGAAAATCGGATACGGTTTGCCAACCGAGTGGTCAATACAAAAGTATTGATTTTAGAGAAATGATTCAAAAGCTCTAATACAAATTACAAGTAGCAATGAGAATTGAACACATATTTATTTGAACTAGTTATAATAAATACACGGCCGTCAGTGTAGGTCCTTGCAGTGCAATGTATTAGGAGTGGGGAAAACGCTCTGTGAGCGTGTTTCACTCAGTTCTTTTGTTAATACAGTCATGAGTGGTTATAAAAATAAAAGCAACTAGTTATAATAAAGTTTTTAATCAAGGATGACGTTGAACCATTCGAAATATTAATTCGGTTAGTTGGGCTAAGAAGTTTAAGAGTGGACGAGAAAGTGTGGTAAATATAAGTCATAATTGACGTCCCAGGTCAAGTGTCACTGCTGACAACATTGGTGCAGTTCGTGACTTTATTGAAGGTGATCGGTTGCTCAGTATTCATGAAATCGCTTTAAAGGTGGGTATTAGCTTTGGAAGTGCTCCAATAATCATTAGAAATCATCTTGGCTTCAATAAAATCTGTGCCCGATGGGTTCGGTTTTGACAATAGAAAAAAATGGAGAATATGCATTAAGAAACATCCTTTGAACATCCTCTATACACATTTATCACCCTGCGATTATTTTTTGTTTGCGCCCTTGAAAAATACACTTGGAGGGGTATGATTCAACAACGATCAAGATGTTGAGGACTTCGTGCACATTTGGCTGATGACCCAAACTCGAAGTTTCTACGAGCAAGGAATTCACAAGCTTCCAAACCGCTGGCAAAAAAGTGTTGAGCGTGTAGGAGACTGTCGAAAAATAATTAATAGTTTTTTTGTATTATTTTATAATCAATAAACACGTTTAAAACAATTCCGGTTTATATTTGATTTACCCTCGTATACTAATTGTATAACCTGTTGCATGATACCATAACTGGGTATGGGAATCAAGAAAGTGTAACACTGTAGATATATTTCAATCTAACTGAAAATATACCTACTACATGCATATTTTCTATACGAAAACTCATGTATATTTTGCTTATTTATCTTTGTTTTCATATGCGATTGCAAAAAATGTGGTAAAGTGAACGATTTAAATATTTTTCTTTTTATTACGTTGTGATGTATTTTTCGTATGCTATTAAGCTCAGGAGTTTTCGTACAGTTCTCTTAAAAGCGCTAAAATGCCACATAGTTTCACAACCACATAGTTTCAGGCAACTACCCAAATTTGTGAGAGGGGTGAGCTATTGGTAAGAATGAAACATTTTTTAAGTTTTCACTGTATAGCGAAACAATTGGACATTGCTGTTTCGACCGTTATATGGACATTATTATGAACAAATACGGGGTTTTTGTAGAAGAATACTGAGCCTTGATTTAATCCGAAACCTGCGTGAGCTATAAATGTGGAAACCAAAACGACAAATTGGTAAAGATTGTCACTAATAACGAAAATAAATATACAATTTAACTACTCTTGGAAACCAAAACGGCAAATTGGTAAAGATTAACATGAAATCACAAATTTTCATGAACTACGATATTCGTTTATTGTTTTTTTTTTTGGCTCTAATAAATGATCTTTTTCTTTGAATTATATACACAGTTTATCACCAATAACGAAAATAAATATACCATTAAACCAGTCTTGGAAACCAAAACGGCAAATTGGTAAAGATTAACATGAAATCACAAATTTTCTTAAACTACGCTATTCGTTTATTGCTTTTTTTTCAGTGTTAATAAATAATATTTTTCTTTGAATTATATACATAGTTTAGCACTAATAACGAAAATAAATATACCATTTAACCAGTCTTACTTTATTTCCCTACAAGTAAAAAACATGTTTTAATAACTCTATCGGAACAGATACCACGGAAGAAAAAAAGAGTGCATATCGAGGATGTTTTATGGAAAATATTGTTGATGAAATTCAAACAACGAAAATTATTTCTATTAATTAACCGAATGTGTTAAAATATTTTTTGTGCCTCAGGAAACATACACTGTTATAAAAAACTTACACGTTGCTCTCGATGACATATATAGGAAAAATGTTATTAGATTATTAAGAAAGTTATGACGGTTTTTGTTATTTTAATCTTAAATGCTGTATTTTCAAATACATTTGTGTTATATTGCTTTGATTTTATATATCATTTTAAAATGCGTTTTTTTCTAACTCTTATCTAAAATTGGAATATTTTCCACAAACATGGAAGCATTCATACATTGTGCTTTTTCCAAAGCCAGGAAAAAATCACAAATTAATTTTAAGTTATAGGCCAACAAGCCTCCTACCTACAATGGCTAAACTCTTTGAAAAAATTATATACGACAGATTGAACCAAGCGATTGTCAACGAGAACATAATTCCAGCCTTCCAATTTGGTTTTAAACAACGGCATTCTACGTGTCATCAACTCCAATGTCTAACAGAAACTATAGAAGAGGTGTTTGAAAACAAGAAATACACTTTAACCATATTCTTAGATTTGGCTCAAGTCTTTGATAGCGTATGGTATGACGGATCAAAACATAAAATAACAGCGGTTAAGACACCAGAATATTTAAAAGCCATCCTTTTTTTCATATATAAACGACAGATTCTTCCAAACATCTACTATTAGAAACAAAACATCAACTATTAGAAAAATCAAAACGGGCGTGCCACAGGGGAGTATACTTGGCCAAATTATTTAAATATATATACACATGACATATTTTTGCAGATGACACAACTATTCTAATCAAGAAACAGAATCTTGAACTTGCGGTAGCCAAACTTCAAGCAGCTACAAATACCATTGTAAAATGTCTAAATAAATAGAATTTAAAAATCAATACAGAAAAGTGTGCAGCAAACATTTTTACTTTAAGGAGAATCAATATCCTTCCGATAATTTACATAAATCAACACCCATTCGCTTGGAAAATAAACGAAGAATATGTTAAATATCTGGATGTATACCTGGATACCAGATTAACGTGGAGAATTCATATAATTGGCAAACTCAACAAAGGGTATGTCAGACTCTCTCAACTTTACCCGCTTACCAACAGGAGTTCCTTATTAAAAACAGAATATACCTTATTGCTATACAAATCACTAATTCGGCCTTTAATCCTTTATGCATGCATAATCTGGCGTAACGCATCGCCTACCAATGTAAACAAAATGCAGGTTCTTCAAAACAAAATATTACGAATAGCTGTGAATGCCGAATGGTATGTAACTAACCGACAACTGCATCATGAACTCGGTCTGTTAACAGCGTCAGAGTATATTAAAAAACGAACGATTATCTTTCATAACAGGCTAGAGCAATCTCCCTGCACTGAACATTATCAACTGGGACGCAGAAGCATACATCCTGAACAGGAACCTACATCAAGATATGTTTTTTGTTTGATTTTGTCTTTGTTTTTCAGTGATTTAATATTCGTTCTTGACAAATGTACGGATATAAATGTACGGAATTAAATTGTACGGTTACTATTTTAGACTTATTATTTAAAATTCAAATAAATATTCTACAATAATATTCCTAAACACAATTCAAGATAAACAATATATGTATATTTAAAATCATCTTTTGACAATATAATACAATATATATATATATATATATATATATATATATATATATATATATATATATATATATATATATATATATATATATTGACATTCTGCTGTACGTATATTTTATGTATGTTTAAAATCATCTTTTCTCTTTAAATATCTGCTCAATTTGTTCATTTTAATACGAAAGTCTTAAATATGCACAGAGGGAACCGATACAATTTCGGGCGTACGTCGATAACTCTTAACCCATCAAATATTCATATTCCACCTTTCCATAATTCGAAATTGACTGGGCGACTAGAAAGGAATAACTTCTCAAACGAAACAAATTGCGTATCGAATTGAGAGTTAAATTGTTCCGCTTTACTAAGAACAGGGTATTAGATCTCCATCTTTTTGATATATTTTAAAAGAGCTCGAGAGTTATTCGATATGCCAGAAATACTGAAATGCAATGTCTATTTTCGATAATACTTTATTGTGGGTTGAACTGGTCGGAAAGTTGGTTGGGTCGTTAAAATTATTACACCAATCGGAATAAGGAATATTATTCATATTTTAAAGGAACCCAACATAAAGAGACTATTGAAAAGAAGCAAATAAAATGTTGATATGGTATGTTCAAGCAGGCATAAATGTATAAATGTAGTTTTGATATATCTATTTCATTTTTAAATTTTAAAATCTCTTCCAGGGCAACTTTCTTTAAGTATGCCTGCTGATTTTTATTAAACATTGGTGGTACTATTTCTTAAAATAAGGAAATCCTAAGAGATATCGCATATATCCAAGATCTCTTTTAATTTTCATTAAGGAAAATTTTCTTTTAATTATGTTATAAGGTATTTTTCGTATGCTACTAAGCAGTGTCCTTGCGGTTACCTTAAAAGAGTCAAATTGCACGTTGTTTGAGAACGTGCAAAAGATGGTATAAGGCTAAAAATTATTCACGAATACGAGGTTTAAGTCATTCTAGAAGTATTCCAGGACATGGCAAACTGCATCTTCGACATTCTGCTGTACGAAATTGACATGAAAATATCCGCAAATTGTGATCTTTGCAATTTTTAGTGCAATTGCTTGCACAGCAATATGACGCTAAATTCTACTCTTTATTCTTTGTCTTATATCTGTTTTGTCTTATTATTCTGTATTACTTCATTTTTTATCGCTAAATCCGATGCCGATGCAACTTTAATTTTAAACTTCTTTCACTCTCTGTGTGCTTCTATTGAAGCAATTAATCGACATTTACTTCTGCGTTATATGCTTATTGTCCATACTGAGTGTTTTTTTTGTCTGCAAATTACAAGATATGTCACTTAGAAATGGAAATAGTTAAAATTTTCAGAATATTTTCTAAATTTTAGTTCTTTTGAATTAATTTATAAAAACTCTCGTGTATTTTTCATATATATATATATATATATATATATATATATATATATATATATATATATATATATATATATACATAGGCTTCCTAAAGCTCCAACCCTTCGTCCATGTCGCAGGAAGCGAACAACGGCTGAACCCGAACGTTTATTTCGGCAACAGACGACTAACAGGGCTCTGGCAGAGAAAAACCCAGGTCGCGTCTGCGGTGGCAACCATCGGCAACTTGGTCGGTGTCTGTTCACCTAGAGAGTGCGGCTGTACACCACGCTCCAGGAACAAACAATCCCTGGTCCTAAACTCCCAATGGAAACACTGGACCTATAAGCTTATAAGCAACCATGACTCGTGCAAGTAATAACAATGATACCCCAGGTGGTAACCAATCCACCCGTCGACAGACGGCAATCGGGTGCTCGGATTCTAGGGAACCTGGACTTTCACGATGCCACAAAAAGTCGGAGCTTTCCGGTAAATTTCTAACAAAACACGAACACATATTGGCACTTTAAGCATCAACACGCTGATCCAACTAGGAAAACTTCGCAACTTAACTTCAGAAGTTGACAGGCAAAATATACTTGTGCTTGCCCTACAAGAAACACGCATTACAGATGAGAACACGGTGGACTAGGGGAACTATCGCATATTCAAAAGCAGGACAGACAAACGAGTCGCCAGGGGCGTTCCGCTTCCGGGCATCGCCTTTGTGGTACACAAAGGAATAGTTAACTCTATTAAGGAAATCACCCTCATAAATAGTAGACTAATGACAATGCGCATACAGTGCGCCAATAAAAAATACACTATGATCAACGTACATCCCCACAAATGGGGAAAATAAAAAAAACCCTAAGTCTACAGAGAAATTCTGGGCAACACTAGAGATGGTAATGGCAAAGATCCCAAAGGATGACGTCAAAATTTTTACTGCGCGACTTTAACGCACAAATCGGTAGAGAAAAAATCCAACAGAAAACCGTAGGCAAATTCCCCGGTCACAAATTTACCAACAAGAACGGCACAAGACTCATCGAATTATGCCAACAGAATAACCTGAAGATCAAGTCAACATTCCTAAGAAAATCTCCACAAAAACAGAAGACGTAGAGATCTCCTATACAACAGATTGGAGAATTCCACAGAGACCACGTTGCGATTTCATACCCACAACAAAGAGAGATCCAAGATGTCCAATTCCGCAGGGACGCGGACATTGACTCAGACCACTACCTAACACGAATCAAAGTCAAGTTCACCCCAAGGAGAATTCATCACAAGAAAGCACATCTACAGAAATTCGACACGAAAAAGATCAAGGAATCCAACGTAACAGAGGAATGGGAATAGGAATGGCAGATGCATGGGAAAAATTCCACAAAAAAATTACACAAAAAGTACAGGAACTGATCCCATTGAAAAAGAACACAAAACTCTCTTGGTGGGACTCGGAATTCAAGGGTACATTGCAGCGACGACGATTTTTTAAGATACTCAACTGAAATCTGAACTTTTATTAGTTATTTCTAACGCAAACCTAATTATCGATAATTGACCCTGTTAATAATTATATACATACTTATTGCATAATACTCCTTCTAAAACCACGGTATGACGGCAGCCTGACGACACGGTAGTTAGTGCGGTAATGAGTTCAATCCCAACACTAGGTTTTATACTTTACCTAAATATTTCTAGGGTGTAAAACATATATATATATATATATATATATATATATATATATATATATATATATATATATATATATATATATATATATACGACGGCTGATTTGAAACGAGCATAGGGAATCCATCCTTCACCCATGTGGAGGATGGATAAAAGATATCTATTATTTTAATATCTTTCTCTGCGGCCCCGCTACGCTATCGTTTGACTATACATGATACCTACATTCAAGGTTCTGGGAAAAACGCATCGACTGATGCGAATATTCACCGTATATTCACCTATTTACATTGAGATTGCGACACGCCATTAACATGGCCAGTTGATTTAGCCTGGCTCTGATCGATTCTCTTCAGCTGTCTCCTTGCATTAGACTCGAGCCCAGCTGACGACGGCTGTTAGGCCACCAAACCGGTCCTGCGAGATACTTGTCAGGACGCGATGGCGATGGCTGATTTGAAACCAGCAGATACACCCACATGGAGGACGGATAAAATATTTATTTTAAGGAGAGTTATCCTTGGCGGACGGGTCAAGGCAGAGTTCTAAGACTAACATGATCCAAAATCTGTCAACCCGATTACATTCCATGCCTTCAACATGACGTTTCAACATGTCAGTGCAGCTTCAAACACAGCCCTCATTCCCCGGCGAACAAATCTACGGCAGCGGAAAGATCTGCCCCAAGGCATAGGGTGTTAAGGGTCACCGGGTTAAATCAGGTTGCCATTGGATATTTGACATTGCTACGCTTAATATAGGAACAATAAAAACGGATGACCGACATGCAAGATCTCTTGATAAAACTTGACAACATACATTGGGATCTCATTGAGTTATGTGACACACGAAGAAAGGGAGAAGAGTTAACCAAACTAAATTCAACTGGACACGTACGCTACACTCGAGGTACGGAGAACCAACGATGTGGTGGAACTGGATTTTTTATCAATCAAATGCTGAAAGACTGTCGTAAAATTTAAAAGTATATCTGACATTCTAGTTCAATGCGTTATTCAGCTGAATAAATATTTTAAGCTTCAAATCGTCCAATCTTATACACCAACTATAAGCTATATTGGGGAATTGAGGAATTTTATAATGATGTGGCCCAACTTCTAGACAGCGAAAAGTGTAGCTACAAAATCCTGATGGGTGACTTGCCAGGATTGGAAGTGTAAGAACTGGTGAAAATGTAGCTGGTCCATATGGAAGTGGTGAGCGAGACAATACAGATGACAGTTGACTTTGCTGAAGGACAAAAACTATATATTATGAACTATATTTATGAAAGAAAAATACTAAAAAAACGCTAGAAACAAAGAAAAACGCTAAAAAAAGCATTTTCTTTAACGCTTCGTCTGCTATAATCGGAAATAACCATAGACTAAGCACACATCTTTGTTTTTCTCCGATAGTTGTCATAAATTCATTCGATTGCTCATTGTTTGTTCTAACGATGTTTTTATTGTCCCTGTACATAGCCTTTATTAGTTGTACTCTCCTTCTATCTATTTCCCGTTTCTCTAGAGTGTTCCGCAGATCTGCTCTTTTAATTCGATCAAACATTTTTTCTAGGTCTATGAAACAGATATGTATATTTGTGTCTCTGTTGTTTTTTTTTATTAATTTTTTGCTTGTTTGTCTTATCATGAACAATAGATCTTGCGTGCTCCTTCCCCTTCTAAATCCACATTATGTTTCCTCTATCGTTATCTCAATTTTGCTCCTTATTCTTTTTTCAACATTCTGGCCATAATCTTTCCTGGTATGCTTTTCAATGTTATTCCCCTATAATTATTGCTCGCTTGTCACACCATTTTTTGATTGGCAATAGAACTCTGGAAACATCCAGAGTTCTTTTTTTTGGGGCTTTTATCTTTCTCATAATGTCGTTTAACAATCCTGTCAGTTTTCTTACTCCTTCCTCTCCCATATATTTTATCATTTTAGGTGTTATACTGTCTCTACTGGGTGCCTTAATTCCTATTAATTTCTCTATGGCTTCATATACCTCTTCTTCTTGTATCACATCTATTTCTTGAATATTTTCCATATAATTTTCTTGTTCTTTTGGCTTACTAGTTCCCAATCTCAGTCAGTTCTCTGAAGTATTTTCTCCATCTTTCAATTATTTCATCTTCTTCCGTAATTACATTTTCGTTCTAGTCTTTTATATTCATCATACTGTACTATTTTTTCCTGTCTTAGCTGCTTGAGAGTTCCATAAAATAACTTTTGGCGTTAGCTGTAGTTTTCAGTCATCTTTTAGCCAAATCTTATCCATGATTGTTGATTTGCTTTCTTGACTTCTATCATTACTTATTTTCGCTTTTCTTTATATATTTCGTGATCTTCATCTTTTTTTTGTATCGAGATATCTTTTCCATTTTTCCTTTTTGTTTTTAATCTTCATATGTAATTCCTTTATCCACGGGTTTTCTTTATATTTTAATTCACAATGTTTGTAGTACCACAGTCTACTCTTGCGGCCTCCGGTATTATATCTTTGAAAAACTCCAATTTTTCTTCCACTCCTCTCCCTTCTTGCTCTTAAAATTTCTTCTTTACTATTTCTTGGTATTTCCTCTGGTAACTCTGGTTTCGTTGAGCCTATAACTTTTTAGTTTCTTTCCTCTTTTATCTGGTCTTTCTACTTTCTTCCTTTCCATGTCCACTTTTATATTCCGAATATGACAACCAGGGGAATCTCTCCAACCATTTCAATTGAAAGCACAAGTTTCATTTTGTGGAAATAGGAAACTTATAATCTCTGGGTGGCGTTCCATGGCGTTTTTAAAATTTGGACTTTAAAATATTCATCCAAGATTTTTTCTTGATTTGCGTAAAAACCAACATCCAACTTAGCTACAGTTGTAAAAGATGAGGTAACAGGCAAGCTGGCCTGTTGCAGACTAGATGTAGATTCGGCAGTTGAAGGTATCGAACAGGGCACCAGTGACATGGCATCGATTTCGGCATTCGGTATTGTAATTGAGGTCGAGGTCGAGGGCCCGCTTGTCATCACAGTCTTCTTATCAGCATGCCAGGTAGCTGAAGCTTTGATAGCTAAATCCAAATTTGTTTCTTTATTAGAAACCCCTTGACTACACCACTTTTTCCAGTAGTCCATACCTTTAAGTTTATCACCCTTCCTTTTTTTCCCCTCCATCTTTCGACAGTAATAATAATTCACGTATCTATCCTTAACAAGGTCACCGAATAACACTGCACTAAAATTACTCACTTACACGGTACACTTAATTCTCTTCACTATTCGTTCACCACTTTTCATTTATATTCGCTTCGACTTCGCATGGAACAATACTGCTGTAAGCGCGGTCACGCGCCGCTTATTTAGCAGCCCAGTAGTAGCCGTCCAGAAACTACCACAAACTTCCACAAAGCTCCGCTCATTCCGACCGAGGGGCGTGGCGAATAATCGAGAAACAACGCAAAGTTTCCATACGATACAATATAGTTCGACTACTCGACAAGAGATGGCGTTACTGTGCGCAACGTATACTAGTTCGGATATATATTCAATTCAAATGTAATAATCTAACTCTCTTCACTCCTCGTATTTTTTCGGTATAATATTAGGTAATATTTGGCTTATTTCGGGGGGGGGGGGGGGGGGGGTTGAACCCCCAAAACCCCCCCCCTTGGCTACGCCCGTGATTCCAATGGATATCAAACGTTAAAAGGCAGTAGAGCGTAAATAATGGAACAGCTACAAAGAGTCAGGTGTAATGCATCGAATAGCTCAATTAAGAGTAGAGGAGTAGGTGAAAATTTTAAGGGAAAGAGAAGTTTAAAGATAACAGAGATGGGTTATATCAAAGGAAAGAGGAAGTGGATCGGAGGAATTCAAAAAGAGAACTGGAGTAATGAGGGGACAAAATAGACGGAAGGTCCCTGGGAAGTCTATGACTTTGTGCAAGAGCAGATAGCGAAGGGCACTCTAGTAAAACTGACGAACAGAAATATAATATATAATTCTAATATTATCGACCACGGAAGCCTCTCCGAACATTTTGTACGGAGGAAATAATTTCATATGTCAAACATTTTAGTACCCTTCTCATCCGCAAATCCCGTCTTCTTGCGACTTAACCTTTCTTAGATCCAGTCGAGACAACAACTTCATTCCACAAAGTTTACAGTTAAAACATCACAACAAATCTCAGTGTATCACGAGAACCCTATCCAGGACTAATTCGGCATTGCTATGAAATTCTATCCGTGATACTAGACGTTTGTTAGTTAAAACCAATTCCGAGTTGTACCGGACATTTGCCTCTGATATTATGGGATACTTTTGACCATATTTCCACTCAAAAAGCCCAACATATCGCCCAACAATAAACTGACATCCAAAAAGAAAATCTTCTACGCCATGTTAAATCCCAAAATCCAACACCTGCATCGACTAATTTTGTATACAATTTTTCGAATATTCACATTAGTGATTCAACCCATAGAGCATTATCAAAAGGTTTTAATTTCGCAGTGACTCCTTACTCTATCCCAGTAGAGAAAATAATTTTCCAAAAGGAAGATGTTTTATCCCACCTACCTTCTTTTGAAGCCATAGAAACTGGCCAAGACATTGCCCGAATCCTTCGTCGTTCCAAACCCCCGAGATCTAATCTTCCGTCTGACGAAAAACGTGCCTTACTTACACAGAAATTCAGACGTAGCAATTTTTCCAGGCAACAAAGGGAATGCCACTGTCATACTTAATACTTTTGATTATGGAATTAAAATGTCTGATATAATGAATGAATCTAACCTAAGTCTGATGAATATAACCAATCGTGGAAAAATAAACGTCCTATATCAAAAATTCTTCTCACTTCATTGGGCTTCTTCAAAAGCACAGTATATCCGAAAGTGACATTCTTGTCAGTTTTGATATTATCTCGTTATTTACGAACATTCCCCTTCCAGACATTGTCGACATTCTAAAAAACAAACACCACATATCAACGGATATTCTTAGTATTATTGAATCACGCAATATTCAATAAGACTAAGAATAGACCAATACATATTTCATCTTCAAAATTAATTTTTTTAAACAAATTCATGGAGCTCCTATGGGTTCCCCTCTTTGTCCAGTCATAGGCAATATTTTTATGGAACACTTCGAAACTCAATCCATTGACAGCAGTCCGTTGAAACCTACTTGCTGGTTTAGAAATGTAGATGACACCTTCGTCATTTGGCCACACGGAATACAATCTTTGTATCTGTTCCTTTCGCATTTGAACAGTATATACCCCAATATCCAATTTACAATAGAGACTGAAAACAATTATGTCCTCCCTTTTCTTAACGTTCTAATATCAAAAAGGCCAGAACAAAGCTTCTCATATTCAGTCTATCGTAAAACTACCCATACAAACCCTTATCTAAATGCGAACTCACATCATCATCCATCCCAATTAAATTCGGTGGTCAAAACATTAGTTACGAGATCTCTAAGATTGTCGAACAAGGAACATAGGCAAACAGAACTTAATTCCCTAGAAACTGCACTCATTCAAAATGGCTATGATATACGTCAAATATAAAAGCATATTAATAAGGTTCAGGCAACTGCTCATACCAACCAATCCATTAGAGAATTGTCCCAAAGCCCCAAAATTCTTGTGCCATACATCAAGGAAGTTACTGATAAGATTTGCCTCGTATTCAGATTCCGTAATATCGAAACGATATTTACGACAGAAATATATCCAGTTTCCTTAGACCAGTGAAGGATAATATTCCACAAGAGTCACATGGTGTCTATGAAAGTCCTTGTCCTAGCTGCTCCCAATCATATATCGGCCAAACTAACAGACGTATCCAAAATCGCATATACGAGCATTCTCTCGCCGTCCGAAAATCGGATCTCTCCTCAACTCTAGCAGAACATCATATCCAAAAGGGTCACAAAATAGATTTCGACAAGGCCAAGGTAATCGCACCTATATATTCCTACAAAACCCTTATTTAGGTTTCACAGTATACAGTATATATATATATATATATATATATATATATATATATATATATATATATATATATATATATATATATATATATATATGTTCGGAGAGGCTTCCGTGGTCGATAATATTAGAATTATATATTATATTTCTGTTCGTCACCTTTTACTAGAGTGCCATTCGCTATCTGCTCTTGCACAAAGTCATAGACTTCCCAGGGACCTTCCGTCTATTTTGTCCCCTCATTACTCCAGTTCTCTTTTTGATTTCCTCCTATCCTCTTCCTCTTTCCTTTGATATAACCTATCTCTGTTATCTTTAAACTTCTCTTTCCCTTAAAATTTTCACCTACTCCTCTACTCTTAATTGAGCTATTCCATGCATTCCATCTTTGTAGCTGTTCCATTATTTACGGTCTACTGCCTTTTAACGTTTCATATCCATTGGAATCAAGGGCGTAGCCAAGGGGGGGTTTTGGGGGTTCAAACCGAAATAAGCCAAATATTATATAATATACCGAAAAAATACGAGGAGTGAAGAGAGTTAAATTATTACATTTGAATTGAATATATATCCGAACTAGTAGACGTTGCGCACAGTAACGCCATCTCTTGTCGAGTAGTCGAACTATATTGTATCGTATGGAAACTTTGCGTTGTTTCTCGATTATTCGCCACGCCCCTCGGTCGGAATGAGCGGAGCTTTGTGGAAGTTTGTGGTAGTTTCTGGACGGCTACTACTGGGCTGCTAAATAAGCGGCGCGTGACCGCGCTTACAGCAGTATCGTTCCATGCGAACTCGAAGCAAATATAAGTGAAAAGTGGTGAACGAATAGTGAAGAGAATTAAGTGTACCGTGTAAGTGAGTAATTTTAGTGCAGTGTTATTCGGTGACCTTGTTAAGGATAGATACGTGAATCATTATTACTCTCGACAAATGGAGGGGAAAAAAGGAAGGGTGATAAACTTAGAGGTATGGACTACTGGAAAAAGTGGTGTAGTCAAGGGGTTTCTAATAAAGAAACAAATTTGGATTTAGCTATCAAAGCTTCAGCTACCTGGCATGCTGATAAGAAGACTGTGATGACAAGCGGGCCCTCGACCTCGATCTCAATTATAATACCGAATGTCGAAATCGATGCCATGTCACTGGTGCCCTGTTCGATACCTTCAACTGCCGAATCTACATCTAGTCTGCAACAGGCCAGCTTGCCTGTTACCTCATCTTTTACAACTGTAGCTAAGTTGGATGTTGGTTTTTACGCGAATCAAGAAAAAATCTTGGATGAATATTTTAAAGTCCAAATTTTAAAAACGCCATGGAACGCCACGCAGAGAATATAAGTTTCCTATTTCCACAAAATGAAACTTGCGCTTTCAATTGAAATGGTTGGAGAGATTCCCTTGGTTGTCATATTCGGAATATAAAAGTGGGGCATACTGCAGAGTTTGCGTGGTAATGGGACGTTTGCTTGATGAAGGTAAAGGCGGTCATCAAAGGATAGGCCAGTTGGTAACCGAACCTTTTTGTAAGTGGAAAAATGCCCTAGAAATATTTGAAGCTCATGCGAAATCGGGATACCACAAGCGAAATTCAGAACTGGCAGATAACTTTCTTAAAGTAATGGCTTCGCAGGCTTTTTCGGTCACTGAACAGCTGTCTTCTGAAAGAAAGAGACAACAAGAGGAGAATCGAAAGAAACTAATCCCTATCGTAAAAGCAATAATTTTTTGCGGCAAACAAGGCATCTCCTTGAGAGGTAAAATCGATTCGGGGCGCATACAAATTACACCAGAATCATCAGAACCTGAACAACCACTACAGAATGATGGTAATTTTCTAAAATTACCATCAGCTCTAGCCCTGTTGCGGTTTGCGGCTGAGTCTGGAGATAAAGATCTGTGTACAGAGCATTTGAATACTTCACAGAAGAATGCCCTGTACACAAGCCCTCAGATCCAAAACGAAATAATTGACATTTGTGGTGAATTAATTCAACATAAAATAATTGAAGAAGTAAAGAAAGCCAAACTATTTGCGATTCTGGCTAACGAAACCACCGACATCGGACGTGTAGAACAAGTCTCGTTATGTCTTCGATATGTTGATTTTACAGATAATAAACACCATATACTTAAAGAGATGTTCCTTGAGTACATTCCAACGGTCGATGTTTCAGGATCCGGTCTCGCAAATCTTATTATTACAGCTCTGAAAAAGCATGGACTTGAATGTTCTCATGTGGTTGGTCAAGGTTACGATGGGGCTGCAGCTATGAGTGGGTATTTGCACGGTGCCTAAGCTTATGTTCGCCAAGAATATCCTCTTGCTCTTTATGAAAGCAACATATCAGTGGTTAAAGCAGAACTTGAAGTATGGAAAACAGTGGTGACAAGTATCTCGCCTACCCCGAAATCTAGTTTGGAATGCCTAGATATGTGCGATAAAAACCTTTATCCTAATATTTACACATTACGACAAATCTTGGCTACCATTCCTGTATCCACTGCTACCCCAGAAAGGTCTTTCTCGAGCCTAAGGAGACTGAAAAACTATTTACGAAACACTACAAGTGAAAACAGACTTAATGGTTTGGCTCTTATGAACATTCACTATGGAACAGAAATTCATGCAGATGAAGTAGTGGATATATTTAAAAGTAAAAGCCGAAGATTTCTTCTTTAATGGTTTTAGATTTAACGCAGAGGAACGAAATTAATTTATCCATTTCATTTAAAGTTGAGAACTTTATAAATATGTCGTAATTTTTCCGATGAATATATAGATATTAAATTTCATGTAAGTATATTTTTGTTGTTTCATTTACTTCAAACTAAGCCCCCCCCCCCCCCCCCCCAAACTAAATCCTGACTACACCCGTGATTGGAATATAATAATACATTCTTTAATTCATATTGCTTTCATTATACACTATATATACAATATTTATTATATTCAATTTGTCTGGTAAACACTCTTGTCCTAAACAGCTGCCAAATGGCCTCAGTTGCTGACGCGGCCCTAAATTAAAAAATTCAAATTATGTTTTCGGTCTTTTCCGTGTACATTTGCAATACAGCGGTATCGTGCCATCGCTTCGCTACATGGCCTGCCCATTTCCATTTCAATTCCTTTATTTTTCCACTGATGTCACTCATCTTCGTTTGTTCTCAGATCCTTGTGCAGGGTTTTCTATCCCGTCTAGTAATGCTAAGCATACATCCCATCTGTGCCACCCGAAGTTTTTGAACTGACTGCGATGCGAGTGTCCAGGTTTCACTTCTGTATGTCATAACGGATAGGACACACTGATTAAAAACTATTCTTTTCAGGCAAAGTGGTAGTTTGTTCTTAAATACTATGCCGAACCTGCCAAATGTCTGCTAGCCACATTGAACACGTCGTTTTATCTCCCGGACAGTATCCCCTTCCATTGAAATTCTCTGCCCAAGATATTATCTGCGAATCTAAGATGGTTTAAGTATGCACTATTGATCTTTATTCCATCTTGCTTCCAATGTAGATTACGGAACACTTCTTCAAGACAGGCTCTGAAAAGAAGAGGCGATATTTCGTCATCCTGCCCTAATCCAATAATTCCAATCTCAAGATCATCAATGTGGACTGTCGCTTTAAGATATATCGAACCTAGTATTTATTATAAAAGTAATATTAAAAAAATCTTAAACATTTTAATTTTTGTTTACCCCTGTATCTCTGTAACAGTTGAGAGCAGGGCCCAAGTTCATAGAAATTTTTAAATTCATCCTCAATCAATCATATATATATATATATATATATATATATATATATATATATATATATATATATATATATATATATATATATATATATATATATATATGAAGACTTTTGTTGGTTGCTTGACCGGGAAGGAGCCCACCCCCCGAACACTCCCGGTCAAGCAACCAACAAAAGTGTTCATTTAGGCGGAGACGCAGGTTGTTGTGTGTTCCACATGAGATTGTGGAACCCAAAGGTTGGGTGTCTGATGACACTCAGCTACTGCTGTCTCATTGGACGGAGTCCAAGAAAATCTACCACTACATATATATATATATATATATATATATATATATATATATATATATATATATATATATATATATATATATATATATATATATATATATATATAATATATATATATATCCAAATGCCTTTCAAATGAAGGTAAGGTTAAATCCATATTATCTTTGAAATTATTAAAATTGCGACTTCCGGTGAATATATGTCGCATAAAACATTTGAAATTCCCTTTAATGGATGGATCTTTATGAACACTTCAACACTACCAAATGATTAGCTTTCATGCCAAACTGTTATACGTCATTACATTTGGTACAATACTTTTTACTCATTCTTTAGCTAATAATGCTTCTGTATTACAAAAAAATGGATTGTTCTGATGTTTTTATTGAAAAATTTTTCATGTAAGATACAGACATATTTTATGGTGATTTTACAAAAGTTTTTGTTTTTTTTTAATGGTGGTTATTTTATTTATATTGTTGCATTTTATGGTGATTTTACAAAAATTTTTTGTTTTTTTTTAATGGTGGTTATTTTATTTATATTGTTGCAAAATTGCATGGCAGAACTACATTGCCTATGTATTTGAAGCATTAAAACATTTTGATGTGTCTAAATCTCTCTTATAGCAATGGTATATTTTATTATATAATTTTGATTAAATATATAAAACCATTATTGATATATTTTATCTATTAAAGGGACACTTCTAAGCCGAACATCTAAGCCGCAACATAAAGTGTTAAAGAATAAATCTTTCAGCATAACGTTAAAGTTATAGGCTTGATGTTTTGTTATATTTGGCTAACTAATGGTAATAAAATATTTTGGGTAATAATTATTGTTTAATGGTTTTATTAAATTAGTTCTGACATTTTTTTATATGATATTTTCAGGCCATTGTTTGAAGTTTATTAAGCTGCACTGCAATTTATTTTTAAACTATTGTACATTAATATTTAAGTAATAATACAATAATTTTAAGAACTTTTAAAGTTTAACGTTTTAGATAGTATTTTTCATTTGTAACAAAAATTCGTTTTTGAACAGTTTCATTTTAGTGATTATAAGGATATTTTAATTTTGTTTTCCATAACATCATAGATTTCTTTATTTAGCTATTGGATTCTTAAGAGATTAATTTTGTCAATTTCCTTTAACAAAACATGAAAAAATATTCCAATTCTCTCAGACCGCGGGACCTTGATTATTAATTTTCATAGTCATTTAAATATATAAATTTCTCGGCCATCCCCGGTACTAAATACCCGATTTCCTTAATAGGTTGTTTAATTATTGAAATGAAAAATGAAAATTGGCCACCACGGCTATGTGATTTAACGCCTTTAGATTATTTTCATGGTTATATGTTAAATCTTAGGTCTATGTCTCCATGCTCTCCAAGACAAAAATGGGAGTAAACAATGTTTTCGGACAAAAAGAAATTTAATCTAGCGGACCGGATGGGTGTTCTTACTGCTTCCATGACTTAAGAAAATAAAAACAATTTTTCTTATAGCGACAAATGATTAGCGGTAGTATCATGTTTTGGGTAGGTATTGGGTATGCAAAATAGAACCGCCGTTTTCATTTCTGGTCGAATGAACAGTCTACTTGAACAGGACTACTTAAATAGGATTACTAGGGAAATATTTGGAAACAAGGCCAAAAAATAATTTTTTATTGCAGCATAACAATGCTAGGTAACAAACAACCCGGTTAGGGTTGTTAAGGGGTATTTTCAACGGGAGAATATCCGCATTTTAGACTGGTTAGCAAGGTCTCTAGATCTAAATATCAACGAAAATTAACACAGTTAGACAGATAAGTGTACAAAGGTTGGAGGCAATTTCAAACTCTAGATAAATTTATAAAGGCTATTGAGGAAGAATTGCCTAGAATACAGCCAACAAAATTATTTTGGAAAAATTAAGTGTGTCCTATTTTTTTGGCCCATATTAAAATCATCGTTTTCAAACATCGATATCAATTCATCAGGTACCTTTTCCGGCAAGTCAACTAAGATACTAAATACAAAAAGAGATGAATAATAAAAAAAATTAAAAATCATAAAAAACAACAGGGGTGTCCTATCTTTTTGTCGGGAACCTTAGTTTAGTTTTAGAATATGATTGAATCATCTCCTGATGATGTTAACATGGTTAGCGAAACGCGCATCGAGAAATTAAATAAAGTGATTTGGTGCTTAGTGGTAAATGTCTTCAAGTTTAGGGTATTGCTAAAACTTAATATTAAAGGTAGTCACTTTATGATTAAATTATTTCTCAGAAATTATGTAGAAAGCCTTCAAGAAAGTATACCTTTACCTAAACATCTCTTTCTGTACCACTTTAATAATATTATATAACCTTTTGATGGGGTAATAAATGCTATGTCCAGTCTTCCGTAAACTCAGCCTTATATTTACACTTATCGTCACATTAAATTGTCAGTGTAAACCGTAAAATCTAACCGCCAAAGTGATAAAAGGAGATTTCCTTCAAGGATTAAAATTGTTGTAATTTTCTCTTACGAGCTTAACAAGGCATTATTAAATCGTAAACTAGATACATTCTCTTACCAATACTGAGTGAGCTGGAACCATAAAAATATATCGTCTGCCGCAGAAAAGTGCCGCACAAAGGTTCTATTGGATTTTTAATCCAATTTTAACGATCAATTTTTTTTTAATGTATTGTATAAATTGATACAGCAAATGGGCAAATATTTAAAACTATAATTATGACGTACATTTAAGAGAATAAGTCTAATATGCATAAGAGCCGTTTAAAAATATTTCTATTTCAATTACAAATGATAATTTATATAGTAGTATATATAAGTACAGTTAGAAAGCGTTTGTTGTTGTTAGCCTTCCTTTGCGCCCATATTAATTTAATTCTTTCACTATGAGCTTTTTCCTTTCGTCGGACCAAGTTGTTCTGGTTTTCCTACATTTTTCTTTCTGGCCAACCTCCTAAACGTTAACCTTGTGTCCGAAACAGTTTCTATTCTGAATTTCACTTTGTGTAACATTTGCTGATCTTTAGTCCTCTTTAATTGCAGCAATCCATTTAATTGTTTCTATTTTAACTCTACTCCTATTTTCATAAAATTCAACTATTTGTCTAGTTGGCTTACTCGGATTCATCCGTTTTATGTGTCCGTAAAACTTAAATCTTCTTTTTCTCATATCGCTCTGTATATCTGTTTATTTTTGATTTCTTGGTTTTCTCAAAGTCTATATATATATAGTCTAGTCATATATATATATATATATATATATATATATATATATATATATATATATATATATATATATATATATATATATAGTCTAGTCATATATATATATATATATATATATATATATATATATATATATATATATATATATATATATATATATATATATATATATATATGTCTAGTCATATATATATATGATTGGTTGAGGGTGAATCTAAAAATTTCTATAAACATGGGCCCTGCTCTCAACTGTTACAGATATATTAAAATGTTTAAGATTTTTTTAATATTACTTTTATAATAAATAGTTAGGCTATGTTTTGTAGTTTTCAAAAATACCACCATTTACTTCCAAACACTTGTCAGTTCTCTTATGAACAGCTTGTAGTTCTACTTCAGTTGCATATACCACAAATTTATACCACTCCCAAAGACAATAATCCAGAGGATTAAGGTCTGGTAATCTAGTTGGCCAATTGTACGGGCCTAAACATTTCTCCTGACGAGCCTAGACAACAAGAGGAGAAACATATGCCCTCCAATTGAAGGGATGGGTCTTATCCCCAGTCAAACACGTAACAAAATGTTCATTTAGGCGGAGACGCAGGTTGCTGTGTATTCCACATGAGATTGTGGAACCCAGCGGTTGGGTGTATGTGACACTCAGCAACTGTTATTTCATTGGATACTGTAGAGGAAAATGTTAAATGATTTTTACTTAAAAAATTATTTGGGAGTTTACACTTTGTTACTTTTTAGTTTCAAATTAGAATACAATATTATAAAAGATTACTGTTATACAGTAAAATGTTGAAAAATTGAAATATTTAAATATGATCAGAAATACTATAGTGATTTAAAAGTTAGTAGTGATAGAGTAATAATATAGTACTGATGATGGCTGTACGGTGGTCCTGGTTGTTATATGTTCGGGCGTGCTGACTTGGCATCTGGGCCTTGTGGGGACAGATCGCCATGGGAAACTGCTTTGTTGTAGGGTTCTGCTCATGCTGCAACCTTGGACTTGTTTACTGTAGTGGGAAACGACGTAGAAAAGTGATTCCGTTGACGTGACTTTAACCTTGGCTTGTTTATAGCACTGGGCATATATGGGTTGCACTGCTGACATTGTGTTTATGATACATTGTATGATTTTAACTTTGTAAATAGAATATACAGGGGTTGAGTTAATATATAACAGCTCCCCGTTTTAGATAAAAGTTGGGGCACATGGGGACAACTTTTAGGAAAGATTCTTTGATGATATTGGTATTGAGTTCGATATTATCTTCTTCTTTTGATTCTTCAAAATGAATGCTTGGTCTACTTCGTGGAATATTTTTCTTCCAATTCGCTGTATACGTAGCAAATCTACTTCTTGAAGGTGATGGCGGATAATTGTCATGAGTGATAGCAATTCCTATTGGTGATCATCTTCGAGCTCGACATTTGCAAAAAATATAGAGTATTTATAATAAATAAGGATCGTAAACCAGCTTTGATGTTTCTTTACAACTGGTTGATTTATTAAATTATCCAATTGGTTTGAATATTGATTTAATATGCGATTTGCGATATTCAAATCTTTGAAATCAATTTTATCTATTTTCAATGAGTTTAATTCGGGGATTTCGATTTTCTCTGGAAGATGTTTACAACAGTCATATGCAATTTGGATTGGATTTATATTGTATGCAACATTTTCATAAACATCAATATCTCTTTGTCCCTGTATTCTTGTATTTCCGACAAAGGCATTACATTCTGGTTGCAATTTCAGTACAGTATTGGTTTCTAGCATTTTTGATACAATGTCTCTGTTTCCACATTTTATTGTTATTGGTAATATGTCGGATACCATGATTAGCCATAAATGTAAGCTTAATTTGTTAATATTGTAATTGGTTGTCATAACGATTGAATTTTGACAAGTGCGTGGAAGACGTTCTTGGTGTCTTAACAATTGGGCTTCACATATTGCGTCACTGTCAATTGGACATGGGAATGTGTTTCGGTAAGTTCTTATTCTCCTGCCGGATGGTTTGCATTTGTCTGGACTTTCAATAACTAATAATATTAATAAATGGTATACAACAATGAATCATCACTTCTCGCAATAAATTTCGTGGTTACTGTTAGAATATGATGTAAATTTGTTCGATTTTCTAATATTGGAATTGAATAAAGTCGAAAGAGTGTGTATTCTTCAGTTACAGGTGGCTTACACTAGAGAACGTCAGTTTGATATCGTAAAGTTCACAAAGATCTTTAATAAGGGTGTTGTCGAATTCGCGTCCTTGGTCGCAGTGAATTCTTAATGGTGTTCCATAATGTTGAAAAAATATCAATATTGTATTAATGATTATTTTTGCGGTCTTGTCTTCAATTTGGTAGGCTTGAGTAAATTTAGTAAGTTTGTCTCTCATAGTTAAAGCATAATTTCGGGTTGGAAATTCGAAGATATCAATGTTAATTCGTTCAAAAGGAGTTTCTGGAGTTTCCGTGATAACTAGGGGTCTATTTACATTTTTTCGATTCATTTTAACTTTTTCTAAGTTTCACATTGTTTAATAAAATTTTCTACGTCTTTCTTTTAGCTTTTCCAGTTGTATTTTTCTTTAACACGACTATAGTTTCGTTGATTTCTCTATGAAGATTCATCTTCCCATTGTGATATTGGTCAAGAATGATAGGAATTTCTTCTTGTTCTGGGGTTTTAACGTTCTTTTGACATATTGTTAATGGCATATCTTTGTCCGCCAAGATGTAAGAGAATATCTTTAAAACTGGGATCTCTATTTGATTTTCGAGATGATAGATTTCCTGTGATTTGAATTCGTTTTGGTATTTGTATAGGGTGTAGAATAAAAAGTGTGACTGAAGTTGGATCAAAAGGAAGTGGGATTATAAAGTATCTACGATTTTGATCGTAGATCGTAGATTGATTCATGATTACTATCGTGAATGTTTAGTTCATTTGGTTTTAAATTGGTGTTTTCGTCAAGTATGTCGTCAATTATGTTATGGTGAAATTCTTCCAATTTGTTTTGCCAAAAGAATGTATTTATATTTTTATGTGATTTATCTAGTAATTGGTTGTTAGAAATTTCAATTTTTGAATAATTAATTAAGGATCGATTGTCATAAAGTTCGATAAATTTGTCGTATTCTTCCGAAATTTCATGAGTATTTTCGTTGTCAATTTCATTAGGGTTGTCATCATTATCAGATGTCTTGCAGACTGAAAATATTGGCAAATTTAATTTGGTTTGAAATTTTGAGCATTCTTTAAAATGGTTTATCTTGATTCGAGAAAATGCGTCTGCATTTTGTTCGTCTTTCCGGATTTATGAATAATTTTGTAATCATATTCTTTAAGCTTTAATAGCCATCGCGCTAATCTACTTCCAGGGTCTTTAATCGAAAATAGTCAGGTAAGTGGGCGATGATCAATTACAAGTGTGAATTTTCTGTATAATAAGTAAGATCTGAAATGTTTAACTGCCTATACTATCGAAAGTAGTTCACGTTTGATTGTAGAATACTTGGTTTCGGCATGACAAAAAGTTCGGCTTGCAAAAGCTATTGGTAAGTCTTTTCCAATGGGGCCTTGTGATAAGACTGCTCCGATTGCAAATGCACTGTCATCAGTTGTTAACACAAAGGGTTGTTCGAAAATTGGATATATGAGGATCGGATCTGTCATTAAAGCGTTTTTTAATTCATTGAATGATTGTTTACAATCTTGGTCAAAATTCAATTTTATATCTTTTTGAAGTAATTTGGTTAGTGGTTTGGAGACTTTCGCAAAATTTGGTATAAAACGACGATAGTAGCCTACTAGTCCTAGGAAAGTTTTTCTTTAGGCGTTCCTGGTTGTGGAAAATTTTTGATGCATTCGACTTTAGTTTGATTTGGTTTTACGCCATCTAGGGTTATTAAATGTCCTAGGTATGCGACTTCTTTTTTCAGAAATTCACATTTATAAGGTTGAATCTTGAGGTTAGCATTTCTTAATCTTTTGAAAACTTCTTCTAAACGGGATGTTCGTGAATAGTAAGGGAGTAAATAATTATATCGTCTATGTAGACTAAACATCGTTTATTTTGAATCCCTAATAAAATATTGTTCATGACACGTTAGAATGTTGAAGGGGCATTTTTAAGACCGAAGGGCATTCGGACGAACTCATAATGTCCGTTTTCTACTGAAAAACCTGTTTTGGGAATGTTCGAAGGGTTAATTTCAATTTGATGGAATCCCGATGCGAGATCTAAAGTTGAAAAATATTCACATTTGCCTAGTTGGTCAAGTATATCTGAAGTGTTGGGTAAGTTGGTCACGTATATATGTGAGTTGGTAAGTAAAATTAAAAAAAAAATAAAAATTTTAAATTAAAAGTTTGTTATAAGTTCCGTTTCTTCTTCATTAAGATGATATGTGCGAAGTTGGTTTTTTATTTCTTGAATTCTATCGATCTGATTTTGAAAATTGTTTGAATTAAAATTTACGTTTCGAAGGGTTCTATTTGAACATCAGAAAATTCAATTGATTTTGGAATTGCATTTATATTTACTATTGATGTTAAAAATTCTCCTTTCTCGTTAACATGTACTAGGGCGTTTGGGATATGAACTTTTTCTTTTTCTTGTTGACTTAAGATTACATCTGTGTTGTTAAGATTGTATTTTAATTTAAATATTTGTTCAGTCCTACCATTTATTTCAATTTTATTCAGGTTGGTATTTTCGGTATATCCAGCTTTAAACAGGGGTATTGTTTTAAAATTAGTTATTAATTGTCTGTTTTGCAAATCGATCGTGAATTGGTAGTGTTCAAAAAAGTCTAGTCCTAGAAGTCCGTCGAAATCGATGCCTAGATTGTAAATCAAAACTTTATGTGAATATCTGTCTGTAAAAGGTAGAAGGGTCCATTGTGTGATTAACAATTTTTCGTCGGTTATGCATTGAATAGTTAAGTTTTCTGGAATATGATTTTTGTAATTTTTGACTGTTATTTTCTTTGAAAATTGAAATTCCAGCTCCGGTGTCTATTAAAATTTTAAAAATATTGGTGGCATCTTTAATGTAATAAAGATTGCTAGAGACTATGGTAAACGTGGGATTTATAAAAAATTCTGTTTTGGCAAGTTGAGGGTTGGTTTCGTATTTTGTATTCGGTTTGAGGGATGTTTCTTTGTTGACTGAAAGTTCTATCGGTGGATGGTTTTGATCTGTAGCTGTAGGAAAATTTTGAGTATTATTGACTTCATCGTAGTATTCGGGTTGTAATTCAAATTCTTGGGGAAATTGCTGTTGGAGATTGTTTGTATATGTTTCGCTATGTTGATAAAATTCTTCTTGATAGAATTCTGATTGCGAATCCTGTTGGTTGTAATTGTCAAATTGGTTGTATGTACTATGACTACCGTCTTGATTAATAAGGTGGGCTCTTTGATTATTTGTATGGAAGTTTTGATTGATATTAGGATTCCCTCGTATTACTGAAGTGCGTTGTTGAAAATTTACATTTTGTGGTTGGGTGTTCTGAATATTAGATCTTTGTTGAAACTGTGGTCTTTGAAATTGTTTATTTTCAAGTTGTTGGTTTTGAAACTGTTTTCTATTGGGAAAATTCGGTGTCGGTCGTTGGAAGTTCGAATCTGGAGGTCCTTGATTATTTCTGAATAAACAATTGTTGGCAAAATTACCTAAACGTCCGCAACTTAAGCATTTTGGGTTTTGTAAATTTGATCTTTTAATTTGTTGGTTTTGGCGTTGTGCTAATGATATTGGTCTATATGTATTTTTTTACTTCTGTTGGTTAAATTCTTGGTTCTCAAAATAAGACAATTGTAATTCGCGTCTGATTAGTTTTTTCACTTGAAATAAGTCTGATGGGTTGCTTGCACGAATTATATGGGCTAATTTTGGTTCTAGTCCGGTTAATAAGGTATTCAGTGCCATTGAATTGATAAATTCAGCTTGCGCATTCTCCTCACCATTTGAAAGATTCGATCTGTAAATTACGGATTATAATTTAGCGCCTAAAACTTCAAGTCGGTTCAAGAAAATTAACAGAGATTCTTTGGTAGTTGTTAAGCTTAATAGGCTTTTGATTTCTTGGTAAGATGTTGGATTTCTTGAATTGACAATTTGTGTCGCTTTGCTACGTAATTTGTTTTTATATTGATGGATATGGATATGATTATGAAAATTGTTGAGAATTGTTTGACTAATAATAGTTATGTATTTATGAAAAATACAATATTTTCTAATTACTTATTCCAATATAGCAATATCACAAATAAACAAAAAGGGAAATATAAAAAGCGAGATGATTAATTGGTGTACTTACAGGAGTTCTCTAAAACCATCTTTGTCTTGTTCTCTATCAATCTTGACTACCAGGGGCTTCTCCAGGTGTTCCTTCTGTAGTTTGATGACGAGTGAGGACGCCGTAGATTTATGGTTCTCTTGTTTTCTTCTTTTCTTCTCTCTCTTTTTTTCGGTTAGTTTGGACGAATGATTGAAATCCACCATTATAGTTAAAGTTCTCTTGTTCTATCAACCGACTGCTGACTGCTGACTGCGCCCCCAAGTTTACATTTTGTTACTTTTTAGTTTCAAATTAGAATACAATATTATAAAAGATTACTGTTATACAGTAGAATATTCAAATAAATTGAAAAATAAAAATACTTTAAATACGATCAAAAATACTATAGTGATTTAAAAGTTAGTAATAATATAGTACTGATAATGGCTGGACGGTAATCCTGGTTCTTATATGTTCAGGCATGGTGACATGGTATCTGGGCCTTATTGGGACAGATCGCCATGGGAAACTGCGTTGTTGTAGGGTTCTGCTGATGATGCAACCTTGGACTTGTTTACTGGAACCATGGGAAACGACGTAGAAAAGCGATTCCGTTGACGTGGCTTGTTTATAGCATTGATGATATGTGGGTTGAACCGATGACATGGCGTTACAGTGGTTGATATATATATATATATATATATATATATATATATATATATATATATATATATATATATATATATATATATATATATTCATATACATACATACATACATACAGGGTGTCTCATAACTGTCCCTGTGTTGGCAAATAATAGTTTTTAAAAAGATGTAGGGTGTTGAAAGTGAAACAAAATATTCGAAAAATTGAGATAATTTAAAAACGGTTGAAGATATCAAGTTCAAAATCTGAGTAGTTGGGTTTTCAAAGGTGACAAATCGGAATTTGATACTAGTTTGAACCAAATTCCTAGAGGGCGCTTGCTACCTACTTTGTGAGGATAACTCCTCACAAAGTAGGTCGCAGTCGAGTTAACACTCGCTTATAATTTTTACCGTAAAAAGCTGGAAATATTTTGACTTCCAAATAGAGAAGAGTCATAATTCCCATGTAAAAAGGTACCCTTGGTCAATATCGATATTTCACACCGTTTGCGAGATATTCGTGTTCGAATATTTCATTGCACATCTTGCCGATGGTTAAAAAATCTGCAGTTTACAAAATGTGCCTTGAATACGAGGAAAAAAAATATTAAGATTAAGATAAGAAAATATAAGATAATACAACGGACTTTATTTAAAATAAAGTTTTTTTAAAATTTACTTTAATAGGTGTTGAAAGTGTCCACCGTTTACCTAAATACACTTTCGCATGCTCTTTATTAAGTGACGCCCTGCATTTGGGAAAATATTTTCTTCATTTCTAATAACATTGGCAGTTTCTTGAATTTTTTGTAAAAGTTCGTTTCGTGTATGGATTTGATCATGGTAATCTAAAGACTTCATATGACCCCACAAATTAAAGTCTAACGGATTAACGTCTAGATTACAAGGTGGCCAAGGAAACTCACCATCGGTCCAATCCATCGATGTGGAAAACGTTGATTCAAATGATTTCGCACTGCAAAAAAACTGCACATATTGATCTCCATTCAGTCTTTGCGGAAACTCAAATGGGCCGATTAAAATATTGTCGATAATGCCGCACCAAATGTTAATAAAAAATTCGTGCTGGAAATGTCGCTCTCTTGGAAGGTGTAATAATAATTATTTCACCAGTTAAAAATTCCACGTCTGGTAAATATTACCTCGCAATTAAACATTATATTGTCAGTAATATGGGGTCTTCGTTTTTTTTTTGTAGTAAGTTTTGACAAAATACTGATCTAGTCGGCAAATATTGTGGCAATAAATTTTGAACAGGCAAGAAATGACAGGGAAACAATTTTTTATGGAGAACTCTTGATTTCTCTTGAAACTCTCTTGAACCTCTTGAAACGGTAGATTTGCTAATTCCTGTAGATGGTT
The DNA here is from genome assembly GCA_031761425.1 of Cosmopolites sordidus. Taxonomy (NCBI): domain Eukaryota; kingdom Metazoa; phylum Arthropoda; class Insecta; order Coleoptera; family Curculionidae; genus Cosmopolites; species Cosmopolites sordidus. The sequence continues at coordinate 88,359 of JARFXV010000605.1, forward strand.
CCAAACGCCTAGTGCTTAGTTCAGGATCTCCCGCGATACTAACCTAAATGCCCTCTTCTTGTTCTACCGTTATACGTTTCGGTTATCCACTAGAATTGTTGTAATAAAACGAACCTGTTTCGCCTAACTGATTGAAAATTAGTTGAAAAATTTGTCGATCTGGGATGATTCTGGTTGGGTAGAGCTCTTCGTACCTTCTAACTGCAGCGCGATTATTGTAATTTACTTGTGCATAACTTGTGCATAAACGCAGAGCATATCTCTTAAATCACGGTTAGAAAACAATGAGAGTTGTCATCGAGACATAATAATTTGTACACAACATTCAAGGCCCACTTTGTGAATTGGATATTTTTCAGCCATCGACAAGATGTGCAATGTAATATTCGAACACGAATATCTCGCAAATAGCGTGAGATATTGATATTGACTAAAGGTACCCTTTTTACGTGGAAATTATGACTCTTCTCTATTTTGAAATCAAAATATAGGTTTATAGGGTAAAAAAATATTAGCGAGTTAATTCCTCACGAAGTAGGTAGCAAGCGCCCTCTATGAACTAGGCTCAAGCTAGTACCAAATTCGGAATTGTCGCTTTCGACAATAATCGACTATCGTAATCGATATCACCATATATATATATAATAATAATAATAAATAAAACATGGTTTTCTGTAGCAAAGTATTGAAATTTCTATTAATTTATAATATAGACATTTGGAAACTATGTATGGAAGAACATATCCAGTAAACGGCCGTCACGGCTTTGGTGGCACACGCGTACTCTTTTGGTGAAATTTTCATTAACGGTTTTACATAAATGTGTCCGTATTTCGTTGACACAGTGTTCAATTTTGACCTTCAGTTCCTAGGTTGTCGTAGGCTTCTAGAAAACTCTACACAAAAAGAGTCCATTGGTGTTAAATCGCAAGATCGTGGCGGTCAATTGTATTCACCAAAACGGGAGATGACACAACCAAAAAAAGGTTCGTTCAAAACCGTCAATGTTTCACGGGCGGTGTGGCAAGTGCCTGAAACCACGTGCCTTTAAGAGCAATATCTTCGAATTGAGGGACAAAAAACTGGATTCTCATGTCACGATAACGTTCGCCATTTACCGTTGATGCATTACTCCCTTCATTTTCAAAGAAAAGTGGTCCAATAATTCCTTCAGATCACAATACGCACCAAAGAGTGCCACGTTGGGGATGCATTTGTTTTTCATAAATCATTCGTTGATTTTCTGAGCTCCAAATGTGGCAAGCCATCGAGGTGAAAATGGGCCTCGTCACAAAATAGGATTTTGTCCACAAAATTGGCATTCACTTCTTGTTATCCTATGATTCAATTGATGAACTCTCTTCACTGTACATGGTCTGTTGGCAGAAGTTGTTGAGTCAATTGGATTTCGTAAGCTTGCAAATTTTTATTGAGAATACGGTCTCCCAAAAATTCATAAAACTGACATTGCTCTTCGTCCCATTGTCAGCGCATATCGTTCACCAACTCACAAATTAGCAATATATTTAGCGAAAACTCTATAGCCGCTCGTGGAAAAATTAGCATCCTACATCAAAAATTCCCCTCATTTCATTAAGCTTCTTCAAAGGCACAGTATATCAGAAAGTGGCATTCTTGTTAGTTTTGATATTATCTCATTATTTACGAACATTCCCCTTCCAGAAACTCTAGACATTCTAAAAAACAAACACTACACATCAATGGATATTCTTAGTCTTATTGAACATTGCATGTCCAATATATATTTCATTTTCTCCGGCTCCCCTCTTTCTCCGGTCATAGCCAATATTTTTATGGAACACTTTGAAACTTAAGCCATTAACACTAGTCCGTTAAAACCTACTTGCTGGTTCCGATATGTAGATATTTGGCCTCACGGAACACAATCTTTAAATCTGTTCCTTTAGCATTTGAACAGTAAGCATCCCCATGTCTAATTTACAATGGAGACTAAAAACAATTCTGCTCTCCCTTTTCTTGACGTTCTAATATCAAAAAATACGGCCAGATCAATAAAATCAATAAAATCAATAAAAAAAACGGCCAAATCAAAGCTTCTTCTATTTTGTCTATCGTAAACCCACCCACAAAAACAGTTATCTAAACGCCAACTCACATCATCATCCATCCCAATTAAATTCGGTAGTCAAAACTTTAGTCACGAGATTACTAAGATTGTCGGATACGGGATCTAGGCAAACAGAACTTAATTCATTAGAAACGGCACTAACTCAAAACGGCTATAACATGCATCAAATAAACAGGCATATTAATAAAGTTCAGGCAACTGGTCATACCAACCAATCTACTAGAGAATTGTCCCAAAACCCCAAAGTTCTTCTGTCATACAAGAAGGGAGTTACTGATAAAATTGCCACGTATTCAGATCCCGCAATATCGAAATGATATTTACAACAGAAAGAAATATATCCAGTTTCCTTAGACCAATGAAGGATAATATTCCACAAGAGTCACATGGCGTCTATGAGATTCCTTATTTTGGCTGATCCCAATCATGTATCGGCCAAACTAATAGACGTATCCAAAATCGCATATACGAGCATTCTCCTGCCGTCCGAAAATCGGATCTCTCCTCGACTTTAGCAGAACATCATATCCAAACGGGTCACAAAATAGATTTCGACAAGGCCAAGATAATCGCACCTATATATTCCCGCATAATTCGTGAAGGACGTACGAAAAACGTCCAGACTGCTTAAACAAGAGGGGCGACGGTTTTAGATTTCCAAATACATGGAAACGGTTTATTTCCAAATTGCCCATCCGAAACCAGTTCACCTTCCAATCAAACGTCCACCTCTCGTCTCACTCCCATCCCTCATATATATATATATATATATATATATATATATATATATATATATATATATATATATATATATATCTCCCTATATATATACATATATATATATATATATATATATATATATATATATATATATATATATATATATATATATATGTATATATATATATATATATATATATATATATATATATATATATATATATATATATATATATATATATATATATTATTATTATTATTCACGTATGGGCCCTGGTGGACCACGCGAAGTACAATTAGAGGCGTTTGTTGTTGTTAGCCTTCCTTTGTGCCCATACTGATTTCATTCTTTCGCTATGAGCTTGTTTCCTTTCGTCAGACCAAGTTGTTCCAGTCTTCCTACATTTTTCTCTCTGGCCAACCTTCCAAACGTTAACCTTGTGCCTGAAACAGCCTCTATCCTGAATTTCACTTTGTGTAATATTTGCTGATCTTAGGTCCTCTTTAATTGCAGCAATCCATTTAATTATTTCTACTTTAGCTTTACTCCTATTTTCATAAAATTCGACTATTTGTCTAGTTAACCTACTCGGATTCATCCGTTTTATGTGTCCGTAAAACTTAAGTCTTCGTTTTCTCATATCGCTATGTATATCTGTGTATTGTTTGATTTCTTGGTTTTCTCGAAGTCGGTATGTTGTGCTATTTATTTGTTTGGGCCCTAGGATTTTTCTTATGATTTTTCTTTCCTTCTTTTCAATGTCCTCGATGTCCCTCTTTCTATTCAAAATGAGCGTTTCCGCAGCATATAGACATTCTGGCTTAATAACTGTGTTGTAATGTCTCAGTTTTGTGTTATTAGATAGGCATTTTTTGTTGTAAATGTTTTGTGTAAGTCTCAATACCGTTTCCATTTTTTGACATCTACCCTTATTGGCCGCTTTTTCCAACCCATTTTCCATGATTATTTCACCCATATATTTGAATTGAGAGACTCGTCTGATGTTACCATATTTTGTTTTTAGAAATGGCGTTCTTAGTCTGTTGCAGGTCATGTATTGTGTCTTTTCAAAGGAAATTTGGAGTCCTACATTTTCGGCTGTTTCTTTTAGGATTTCAATCTCTTTCTGTGCCGTTAATTCATCTTGAGCTAAAATTGCTAGATCATCAGCAAATGCCAGACAATCAATTTTGATGTTGGTTCTCCCCAGTTTAATGGGCTGGTCAATATTCAGGGCCGACTTTTTTTCACGCCACTCCTGTATTACTTTTTCTAGAACACAGTTAAATAAAAGTGGCGAGAGTCCATCCCCTTGTCTCACTCCAGTTTTAATTTCGAAGGGCTCCGAGATCTCACCCATGAATTTAACTTTTGACCTTGTGTTAGTTAACGTTGCTTTAATAATTGCCAGCGTTTTCAGATCTAGTCCTTGTTCTTTCAAGATTCGGAATAAAGATTCGCGGTCAATAGAATCATATGCTTTTTTTGAAATCCACAAATGTACAGACGAGATTTTTATTGTACAGTTTTTGATGTCTTAGAATCAACTTCAGATTCAGGATCTGTTCAGGGCAGGATCTGCCCGGTCGAAAACCTGCTTGATATTCACCAATGTTCGGTTCTAACTGTCCCTGTGCTCTGTCTAGTAGACATTGAGATAGAATCTTGTAACAAACTGGGAGAAGAGATATCCCTCTATAGTTGTTTACATCCGTTCTATCTCCTTTCTTATGTAGTGGATGGATTAGAGCATCTTTCCAATCTTCCGGAATCCGTTCGGTTCGCCAAACTTCTTGTAGAATTTTGGTTATTTCCCTGATTGTACCTGGACCAGCGGATTTAAAAAGTTCCGCAGTTATTCCATCTTCACCAGAAGCTTTGTTATTTTTAAGCCGCTTGATTTGCCTAATTATTTCATCTTCATTCGGTGGTAATGAATCTGGGTTTGTTTGTTTAGGCTTTAGTGTTGCTAATTTGGTTAAGGGCTCAGGACAGTTTAGTATTTGTTCAAGATATTTCGCAAGTTCTTTGCAATTATCTTGGTTATTTAGAGCCAATTGTCCGTTTTCCTTTTGGAAGCAAAGACTTTGCGGTTGATAGCCTGTTACTTCAGTTTTAAATGTTTTGTAAAAGTTTCGAGTGTTATGTTTTTGGAAATCTTTTTCTATTTCATTAAGTTGATTGTTTTCATATTTTCTTTTAGTTTGTCTAATTAGCTTCGATGTTTCTTTTCTTACTTCGAAAAATATGTTATAGTTTATTGCTGTTTTTTGACTATTCCAATCTTTGAATGCTTCACTTCGGCTTAATACTGCTTGCTCGCAAACTTCATCCCACCACGGATGTTTTCTACGTTTTTGTAAAGGGACCAACTTTAAGGCTGTTTTAATAATTTTTTGTTTCAATTCTTGCCAGTTCTGTGCTGGTTGTTTATCAAGTTCTTCTGTTAGGGCTGGTTTTATTTTCGTTGGGTCAAACTTTGGTATTAGCAGCCGCTTTTGAATAAGTTTTCGAGGTTTTAAGCTAAGTTTGATTCTAGTCAAGTAGTGATCCGTGTCTATATTTGCTCCTTTCCTGACTTGAACATTCAAAATGTCTTTATAATTGGGGTACGAAATGGCAACATGGTCAATTTGAAATTCACCCATGTACGTGTTTGGGCACCTCCAGGTTTTTTGTTTTGATATTTTCTTCTTAAAATGGGTTGACATTATTTTTAGATTAAACTGCGAACATAGTTCAACCAATCTTCTACCATTATGGTTAGTTCCATTTATGAGCGGGAAAACTGCCAACTGTTTTCCTGTACTTTTTTTCTTTCCCTAGCTGGGAGCTGAAATCACCCAATAGGATTTTTACATGGTTAGAGGGAATTTTAGAGATAGTCTTTTCTAGAATTTCCCAGGACTTATTTACTTTTTCAGGATTAGATTTATTTTCTTCGTTAACTGGGAGGTGTGCATTGATTAATGTATAGTTTTTGTTAGCACACTTAAGGGATAGTGTCATAAGTCGATTATTTACTGGCTGGACATTTGTTATAGAACCAAGGATGTTTCTTGAGACAGCGAAAGCAACACCGAGATGTGGTGTATTTTTGAGTATTTTTTTGTCCGTTTTACTTTTAAAAAGTCTGTAGTTGCCGAATTCCAAGGTGTTATCATCAGTCAATCTAGTTTCTTGCAAAGCTAAAATTTTGATTTTTTGCTGATTTAATGTTCGCCCCAATTCGTGTAGTTTTCCTGGACGCAGGAGAGAATTGATATTTAGCGTTCCAAAGAAAGTTTTTGTTTTCGGTTTCAGACGTTGGCCAGAGGTCTCCGATTCCCTCTGAAAGATTTTGCGTTTAAGCCCGGACGCCCCAGAATCCGAAAGTCCGGTTGTACCAGCAAAGCTGGCAGAGGATTGTCTACCTCCTGGGGTAATTTTGTAATTACTAGAACGCTTCATCTTGTACTTTGAATTAAACGTTTGAACCATGACGGTTCAGAGGTTAAGACTGGAGGGGTTAGTTCCAGAATTTAAATATCAGCCGCACCACTGGTGAACAGACGCTGACCACTCAGCCGCTTGATACAAGTCAGACGCTAAGTGGATTTAGTTTTTTTTTTGCCTTGGTTCGGGGCTGCTTATTTTGAGATATTCGCAGCTGTCCATTAATATCTAATGGAACTTTCACTATCCACCACCCGTGACCCGTCCAGTACCTTAGGCGAGGTATACTGGATACTGTATATATATATATATATATATATATATATATATATATATATATATATATATATATATATATATATATATACAGTGTGTCGCATTTAAGATGAAGACACCCCCGACATTTTCGCTATTTGAATGAATAGGATTTTGAATTTTTGCACAGTCAGACAGATTAATGGGTGACCTTGTTTAAGATACTCAACTGAAATCTGAACTTTAAACTAAGCCTACTACGAATTCACAAACAGGGTCAGTTCTTGATATTTTGCTTAGTGTTTCATATATGGAAAACAGTTATTAGAAGAAGTTCTTCAGGATGATATTCTAACCCCATATACCAAGTTTCATAACAAAATTCGTATTTTTAATGTTGTCATTATTTAGGTCTATTTACAAAATTATTAGAGTATCGTGTTAAAAGAGAATCGTAAAAGAATCGAAACATGTATTCGAATAGACGGAGGATTAGTTGTGAGAGATCACACTTGATAATTAATTATTTGTATTATGAAAATTATTGTTATATATTATATACTTTTTCCTAAATTTGATCAATTACCAAAAATTGTATTTCAATAATAATAAAATAATTATTCCTTTGTAAGTGCTATTTATTTTATTAAAATATTTGAATACATGACACTATTGACAATGTGTCAAGTTTTTACTCACCATGGCACACTAATTATCAAATTAAACAAATAAACTTGTAATAATTTTGTGTATAGACCAAACTATGAAAAAATTAAAAAAAGCGAATTTTACCATGAAACTCGGTATATGAGGTTAGAATAACATTCCGAAAAACTTTTTCTCATAACTTTTTTGATATCTCTAACGCGAAGCAAAATATTCAGGATTGACCTTGTTTGTGAATTCGTAGTAGGCGGAGTTTAAAGTTCAGGTTTCAGTTGAATATCTTAAAAAATGTGACCCATCCACCTGTATGACTGTGTAAAAATTCAAATCTGTATTCCTTCAAATAGCGGAGAGATGGGGGTGTCTTCATCTTAAATGCGACACACTGTGTATATATATATATATATATATATATATATATATATATATATATATATATATATATATATATATATATATATATATATATATATATATATATATATATAGGGGGGCCCTAGTAGACCACGCGAAGTACAATTAGAGGCGTTTGTTGTTGTTAGCCTTCGTTTGCGCCCATACTAATTTCATTCTTTCGCTATGAGCTTTTTTCCTTTCGTCAGATCAAGTTGTTCCAGTCTTCCTACATTTTTCTCTGGCCAACCTTCCAAACGTTAACCTTGTGTCTGAAACAGCCTCTATCCTGAATTTCACTTTATGTAATATTTGCTGATCTTAGGTCCTCTTTAATTTATATATATATATATATATATATATATATATATATATATATATATATATATATATATATATATATATATATATATATGTATATATGTATATATAAATATATATATATATATATATATATATATATATATATATATATATATATATATATATATATATATATATATATATATATATATATATATATATATATACAAACACAAAGCATTTATTTATTCTATCTAAATTTATTTTGTGTCCTTCAGAGTAATCCGTTATTACTGCAATACACCTATTCCAATGTTTTTTCTAGTTCCCGAAACAGTTTTTTTACTCAATTTCTGGTATTTCCTTCAAAGCGACCAGCAAACTCTCTTCAACGTCGTCCACAAACTTCGTTTCTTTATCGAGGAAGAGAAAAAAGTCACATCTGTTTCACGGTGCTATACGATGTTTGGTTGATTTTTAGCTAAAATTTAGCTAATAAACATTGCGGTGTGTGCTGGTGCATTAACGTAATAATGCAAGAACATTGAAATGTTTTGTCACAAATCTGGACGTTTTTTACTAATGGGGTGATTTTTTAGTGCGTCTAAAATTTGAATTCAAATGAAACATCACCCAAATTAGATGCCTTGAAACTATTTAGTTTAAATGAAATAATACTCAATGGCATTAATGTTTGAAAACAATTTCGGACAAATGTCCGCCACGGCTACTTCTGAAAAAGCGTTGGAAATTTAATTGACAATGCAATTAAATTTCCAACCACTTTGTCCTAGTTAAGTTGGATTCCAAGGCGTCAATAGATGCACAGAACACTGATTTTGATAATAAATTTCGACAATTTGTAATCGGACCTCCATCGGAACTTTGGATATACTAAAAAAATCATTCACCCATGAGCAACTATTTGTCACTGAAAATGGTTTTATTGTTTTTCAAAATATTCTCACTGATGATGATTTGCTTTTGCATACATTTGAACCAATTTTCATAGCATTTTTTCGTTCCAATTAAGGTATCTCCAAAACATGCATTTTGAACGCATTAGCCACTTCTGGCGTCGAAAATCTCTGATCCCATAGTTTATTCATTACGGACGGGAATAAAAATAAATTATTGGGTGCCAAATCAGGACTGTACGGCGGATGGTCCATCAAATCGATGTTTTGAACGGTCAAATATTGATTTGTTCGGTCGGCTGTGTAAGAGCTCACGTTGTCATGGTGAAGAATGTTCCCGCGTCGCTGGTTATTTTTTCTTATTTCTTCAAGACTCCTGGCCAACAAATGCTGGTGTACTATTCAGAATTGACCGTTCAATGATTCTCTAGTAGCACTTTTACACACATGCCCATTTATCCCAAAAAACAGGCAAACATTTGCTTCGAAGTGCTTCTTAAAAGATTTATACAGTACTGGTATATACGTTTGGGCTCATTCGCATAAATCCAAAATTCGCCACCTGTGTAGATGTTATACAGGGTTTTTGACGCACCGTGGTTGTTGTATTTTTTGAGCATTTATTTGCAAGAATTGACACGAGCCTTTTTTTGAGCGATTGTTAAATTATATTCTATATAATTTGACAATTACTCAAAAAGGCTCGTCTCAATTCGTGCAAAGAAATATTTTTCAAGACTAAATTTTCATATAAAATCTAGTGTATGTCACGTGACGATCTTGCTTTATCAGTTCGCGCACAGTATCGATGTTTTCTGGCACAATAACCGATTTTGGACAATCTTGGTTAAATTCATTCATGAGCGTGATATGATATACAGTGGTATATACTGTTACAATTTTACTGTGTAAATCATCGTAAGAAATCGTACGTACGAGTGAATTATATTTTTTGACTGAGATGAAAGTTTCAAGTCACTAAATAACACAAATAGCGACCGTATGACTAAACGTTCTGACCATGTATACAGTCAACAATGTCAAACTTTACGATTTATGTTTCAGATGGCGCCTAGCAACACTATTGCTGCCAATTCCGGATATATAAATAGCCAAAATCTGCCAACACGCATTGGACTAGCGTAGAAGATTACGGTCCATGCCTTCAATATGAAAGTACAACCTCAAACACGGCCCTCATTTCCCGGAGGCCAAAGGGTAACTACCTACGGCAGAGGGAAGACTATTGAGCTGAATGACCCGATGCGTCATTCAGTTCAATAAAAAGATTAGGCTGCAAATCGCCCAAGCTTAGGCACCAACTATAAGCCATAGGGACATGAGGAAATTGAGGAATTTTGCGATGATGTGGCTCAGCTTTTATACAAGGAGAAATGTAGATACAAAATCCTGATGGGTGATTTTAATGCCAGGATTGGAACACGAAGAACTAGTGAAAATGTAACTGGCCCATATGGAACTGGTGAGGGGGACAATAATGGTGACAGGTTAGTTGATTTTGCCGAAAGACAAGAACTTTATAATATGAATTCATTCTATAAGAAAAACATCAGCAGAAAATGGACATGGAAAAATCCATCTGGGCTCACAAGTGAAATTGGCTACATCATGACCAACGATAAAACAATATTTACCAATTGTACTGTACTTAACAATTTTAATGTTGGAAGTTACCAGCGAATGGTACGAGCAAAAGTTAGGATTAACTGTTGAAGAGAACGCGAAAGAATGGTAAGGTCAAAGAAGGCCAAAGGGGATTCGAAAAAATTGCTCGAGAAGGCCAGCGATTTTGAGATTGCTCTGTCGAACTGCTTTACTGTGTTCAATATCAGTTCAATATGAAGAAATCACCAATAATGTATTTCAAACGGCTGCTTCAATAGCACCAGAAGAAAAAGGTTTCAAACAGACAAAAATCTCCAATGAAACCATTGATTTAATGAAGAAACGACGAACAATGAAAAATGCAGAGAGTTCTTTTGGCAGGGTCGAGTCCGCTGAGCTCTGCAAAACTATAAGAAAACGTATCAGAGGGGACAGGCGCCGGTTCAACATGCAGCTAGTGCAAAAAACGCTGCAAGAAAACAAATGAATTAACAAGGCTAAGCAAAAGCTGAGAAAGAAAAGAACGCAAATTTATGTCTTAATGCGTGAGGATGGTACAGAGTGCAGCAGCAATACCCACGGAAGAACAAATGCCAGATATCTTAGTCGAGTAAGTAATAAATGCTATAGAATCGATGAAAAACGGCAAAGCTCCAGGAAAGATACACAAATTTCATTTTTAGGAGGGGATTTGGAGATTGTGGACCACTTTATATATCTTGGGCAGAGGATTTCAATGGAGAGGGATACCGCCCGGGAGGTGGAGCGACGTGTTAAATGTGGCTAAAAAAAGGCGTTTGGCAGGTTCAACATAGTGTTTAAGAGCAGACTCCCATTTTGCCTGAAAAGAAAAGTCTTCGATTAGTGCGTTCTACCCGTTATGGCATACGGAAGTGAAACTTGAACACTCATATCCCAATCAATTCAAAAACATCCTGAAGCACAGAGGGGAATGGAAAGATGTATGCTTGGCATTACAAGACGAGACAGAAAATCCTGCTTATGGATCAGGGAACAAAAGAAGATCTGTGATATCGTTAGAAGTGTAAAGCAATTGAAATGGAGATGGGCAGGCCATATAGCGAGGCGATAGGACGACAGATGGACCAAGGCAATCCTGGAGTGGATACCGCTTGATCGCAAACGCCCGCGAAGAAGACCGAAAGCACGATGGACTGATAACATCGTTAAGTACATTGGACCCGAGTGGCAGAGGAGAGCCCAGGACCGTGAAAGTTGCAAGCATGCTGAAGAGACCTTCATCCTGCAGTTGATCTACACAGGCTAATGATGATGATGAAAAAGAAGCTGATGATGATGTGGAGTTTAAATGACACTAAACGTCTAAAATGTCACCTATAATATATTTTGAATAAACAATTTACAATTTTCAGTCACAAATAACCTAAGCCTCGTCAACAAAGCTCTGAATGTCTTTTCACTCAACTAACACACACGTCGTTACGTCACTAGTATATTAATCTGTATTTTATTATTCTCACTAATATCTCGATATATTGTTCGTCAATCGCACCCCCAACTCTAGGGTGTATATCTATTCAGATCTACGTATAGAGTTACGGTATTTCATCTAACTCGACACAATGCTCTCGTCTAAAACATCTATTATCATCGTTACGTCTTTCTTTTAATTTTGTGTGTCGCTGATATAATCTATCACTGGCAGATTTCGCCGCTTACTGTCAATCAATGCATCGCTATGGCTGGGTATTAGGAATATATTATGACCGAAAATGTGTTAAAACTATGATAATACTACTAATATTGAAATCTATGACACACTCACGATATAATGTTGCCTCATCAACACCAAAATACCCAGACCTTGGCTTTTGTATGATCGATAAAACTGTAAATGAAACAGTACTACGAAACGTTTTTCCTTTAAAACTTTTAATCAAAAATCTGTTTCGAAACTTCTGCTTGTGAACATAGCGGCTTTTCATTTAGTTCATATAAAGTTTAATTATTCACTATCACTAAAACAAAGTTTCACCATCTGAATCGCTCTTCAAGCAAATTATTAGGGGATTAACTTCTGGTCTATTAAATACTCTTTTGCGATTGGACCATCTTTCAATTACTTCTTCTGTATTTCAGCTATTCATCCAGATCTGTGGTGTAACTGTTGATAAAGCTTCTTTCCACATATTCAAACAGTTATCAATCGTTCTTCGTTATTCTGCAATTTTTGGTTTTGTCTATGCACTGTCCAACCACGTTAGAGGTTTATCCATCAGTGTACTGTGATATGGTGCATTATCCATGACAATAACTGAAGGCTCCTTTAAGATTTTTAAAAGCTGGTTTTCAAACCAAAACAGAAAGTTATCTTGATTCATTTCTCAATGATAATCGCCTTTTGTTTTAGAAGAGAGGAGTAATCCGGCCTCTGGAATAAAGCCATTCTTGTTCCCAGCATGAAGAACAATATATTTACAATAAAATGTTATTATTGACATGTCTTAAAACAACTATTCATGACTCCTAAGTATTAGGTATACCACTCACTTTTTCCATCAACTTTTGTAGTCTTTACACTCCTCTCGTTATCATCTTGACATGAGTGACTCATCCATCCAATCCCTAAGGTGGATTATCCTTACTGCATTTGAAACCAGTTTCTTTTAGAAGTGTATGAAGCGAAGTTTTACATCCATCAAAGAGCTGCATGTTCTTTAGTTTTTCATGAATACTTTCAATATTAACAGTTGGTTCTGAAATAGTTCAATAAGATTTTATAAAGATACAATATTACCATGTAAATCTAATCACTTTTTTTATAGATTTGATTGTGAATTGGGTCCACACCAAGATTATCTATATCAGTTACTCGTTTTGGATGTAGACGCTTTTTCTTCGGTGATTTTAGATTTCGTTATTCTTCAACTTTTTCAAAATTGCACTAACTGTACTAACACTAATATTTAGTGCAGCTGAAACTAGCAAAAAAAAAATCCAATTAACCTACTAAATTATTAATATATACCTCTCTCACAGCGTTTAATGTTCCAGTTCAAAATGACTAATAAGTGACGAGACAAGTTGCTTACACCGACTGTTTAACGGTTTTGGTACTTTTTTTAAATTATAATCGCAGATTTTTTACTATTGAATTTACAAAAACAGAAACTACATCAGAAAATAGAAAAGAATACAGTAAAAATAATTCAAGAGGTTTGAAGGCACAATTCAAAAACGATCAGAATATGAAAATGACAGATTCGACGAAGAAAATTGTGTTAGGCCGGCACACTGTCTAGAACCACTAACTTAAATGTAATCTTTACAGCGAATTCACAGAATGTGATCCATCGGTTCACCGTATTTTTATCCTATTCTAATAGGATTAGAGGAAGAAGGAAATAGAGTACTTCGAACTTTAAATGATTTTTTGTTTCTAATGGATTTAAATTGACAATATAATTTTCTAGGTTGATGACGTGCAACCATTATTTTCCTGAATGTGCTATATATATATATATATATATATATATATATATATATATATATATATATATATATTCCAGTATACCTCGCCTAAGGTACTGGATGGGTCACGGGTGGTGGAGAGTGAAATTTCCATTAGATATTAATGGACAGCTGCGAATATCTCAAAATAAGCAGCGCCGAAGCAAGGCCAAAAACTAAATCAGTGGATAGTGTAGCGTCCGACTTGCATCAAGCGGTTGAGTGGTCAGCGTTTGTTCACCAGTAGTGCGGCTGAGATTTAAATTCTGGAACTAAGCCCTCTTGTCTTAACATCTGAACTATCATGGTTCAAATCTTTAATTCAAAGTACAAGATAAAGCGTTTTAGTAATTAGAAAATTACCCCAGGAGATAACCAATACTCTGCCAGTTTTGCTGGTACAACCGGACTTTCGGATTCTGGGGCATCTGGGCTTAAACGCAAAATTGCCCAGGAAAACTACACGAATTGGAGCGAACTTTGAATCAGCAAAAAATCCAAATTTTAGCTCTGCAAGAAACCAGGTTGACAGATGATAACATCTTAGACTTCGGCAATTACAGACTTTTTAAAAGTAAAACGAACAAAAGAATACTCAAAAATACACCACATCTCAGTGTTACTTTCGCTACCTCAAAAACCATTCTCGGTTCTATGACTAATGTCTAGCCAGTAAATAATCGACTTATGACACTATCCCTCAAGTGTGCTAACAAAAACTATACATTAATCAATGCACACCTCCCAGCTAACGAAGAAAATAAATCTAATCCTCAAAAAGTAAATAAGTCCTAGGAAATTCTGGAAAAGACTATTTCTAAAATTCCATCTAACCATGTAAAAATCCTATTGGGTGATTTCAATGCCCAACTAGGGAAAGAAAGAAAGTTTAGAAAAACAGTCGGCAGTTTTCCCGCTCATATATGGACTAACCATAATGGCAGAAGATCGGTTGAACTATGTTCGCAGTTTAATCTAAAAATAATGACCCATTTTAAGAATAACCCATTTTAAGAAGAAAATAACAAAACAAAAGACCTGGAGGTGCCAAACACGTACATGGGTGAATTTCAAATTGACCATGTTGCCATTTCGTGCCCCAATTACAAAGATATTTTGAATGTTCAAGTCAGGAAAGGAGCTAACATGAATCACTACTTGACTAGAATCAAACTTAGCGTAAAACTTCGAAAACCTATTCAAAAGAAACTGCTAATACCAAAGTTCGACCATACGAAAGTAAAACCAACCCCAACAGAAGAGCTGGATAAACAACTAGCACAGAACTGACTAGAGTTAAAACAAAAAAATATTACAACAGCCTTAAAGTTGGTCCCTTTACAAAAACGTAGAAAACATCCGTGGTGGGATGAAGTTTGCGAGCAGGCAGTATTAAGCCGAAGTAAAGCATTCAAAGAGTGGAAGATTCAAAAAACAGAAATAAACTATAACATCTTTTTCGAAGTAAGAAAAGAAACATCGAAGCTAATTAGACAAACTAAAAAAGAAAATATGAAAATAATCAACTTAATGAAATAGCAAAAGATTTGCAATTGCAACGAACATGCCAAATATTTTGGCCTGAGCCCTTAAACAGATTACCAAGACTAAACCCTAAACAAACAAACCCAGATTCCTTACCACCGAATGAAGATGAAATAATTAGGGAAGTCAAACGACTTAAAAATAACAAAGTTTCTGGGGAAGTTGGAATCATTGCTAAACTTTTGAAATTCGCTGGTCCAGGTACAATCAAGGAAATGACCAAAATTCTACAAGAAATTTGGCGAACCGAACGGATTCCGGAAGATTGGAAATATGCTCTAATCAATCCATTACATAAGAAAGGAGATAGAACGGATGTAAACAACTAAAGAGGGATATCTCTTCTCCCAGGTTGTTACAAGATTCTATCTCGATGTCTACTAGACAGAGCACAAGGACAGTTGGAACCTAAAATTGGTGAATATCAAGCAGGTTTTCGACCGAACAAATTCTGCCCTGAACAGATCCTGAATATAAAGTTGATCCTAAGATATCAAAAACTGTACAATAAAAATCTCGTCTGCACATTTGTGGATTTCAAAAAAACATATGATTCTGTTGACCACGAATCTTTATATCAAATCTTGAAAGAACAAGGACTAGATTTGAAAACGCTGGAAATTATTAAAGCAATAATAACTAACACATGGTCAAAAGTTAAATTCATGGGTCCCTTCGAAATTAAAAGTGGAGTGAGACAAGGGGATGAACTCTCGCCACTCTTACTTAACTGTGTTCTTGAAAAAGTAATACAGGAGTGGCGTGAAAAAAAGTTATCCCTGAATATGGATCAGCCCGTTACACTGGGGAGAACCAACATCAAAATTGATTGTCTGGCGTTTGCTGATGATCTAGCAATTTTGGCTCAAGATATATTAACGGCACAAAAACAGAAAAAGTCCTAAAAGAGACAGCAGAAAAGGTTGGGCTCCAAATTTCCTTTGAAAAGACACAATACGTGACCTGCAACAGACTAAGTACACCATTTCTAAAATCAATATATGGTAACATCAAATGAGTCTCTCTAACCAAATATTTGGGCGAAATAATCATGGAAAACGGGTTGGAAAAAGCGGCCAATAAGGGTAGATATCAAAAAATCCATATCTAAAAACGCAAAAGTGAGACATTACAACACCGTTATTAAGCCAGAATGTCTATATGGGACAGAAACGTGCATTTTGAATAGAAAGAGTGACATTGGCGAGATTGAAAAAAAGGAAAGAAAAATCATGAGAAAAATCTTAAAATAAATAGCACAACATACAGACTTCAAGAAAACCAAGAAATCAAACAATACACATATATACTCAGCTATAAGAGAAAAAGAAGGCTTACGTTTTACGGGCACATAAAACGAATGAATCCGAGTAGGCTAACTAGACAAATACTCGAATTTTATGAAAATAAGAGTAGAGCTAAAGTAGAAATAATGAAATGGATTACTACAATTAAAGAGGACCTCAGAGAAAGATCACCAAATATTACACAAAGGTTTCAGACACAAGGTTAACCTTTGGGAGGTTGGCCAAAGAGAAAAATGTAGGAAGACTGGAACAACTTGGTGTGACGAAAGGAAAAAATCTCATAACAAAAGAATGAAATCAGTAAGGGCGCAAAGGAAGGCTAACAACAACAACAAACGCCTCTAACGGCACTTCGCGTGGTTCACCAGGGCCCATACGTAAATAATAATAATATGTATATATATATATATATATATATATATATGAACATTTTTCTTGGTTCCTTGACTGGGAAGGAGCCCCACCTACCCGTAGCCCCGCAGTTGTAGCCCCGTCACACACCCAACCATTGGGTTTCACAATCTCATGTGGAACACACAACAACCTGCGTCTCCGCCGTGACGACACTCAGCTACTGCTGTCTCATTGGACGCAGTCCAAGAAAATATAACACTACATATATACGCCATCCGACGGGAAGTCGGCGACAATATGGGTTGTTGGCTGTGGATAGGGTTTCCTTATTCTTGATGGTTTGGTATATGTCGGCACCCTGATGCGTCTGAACCTCGAGAGACGAAACATATGTCATCCAGTTGAAGGGATAGGTGGGGCTCCTTCCCGGTCAAGCAACCAAGAAAAATGTACATTTTGGCGGAGACGCAGGTTGTTGTGTGTTCCACATGAGATTGTGGAACCCAACGGTTGGGTGTGTGAGGGTGGGCCGAAAATCCGTTTTATTCGAATGTCTGTTAATGATACCGAAAATATTTTTCATTATGCCAAAAAAAAAATTTGTGACATAGGAAAAATTTTAAGTCGATATCTTAGGCTCCTCAAAGTTAGTCAAAGTTTAAGTTTTAAAACATTTTGTTCTGAATTTCGATCGCAGATTTAATTCTCTACAATAGGGTAGGCCAATTATCCGTATTTTCCGAATTTCTTTTAATAATACCGAAAATATTTTTCATCATGCCATAAAAAAATTTGTGCCAAGGGAAAAAATTTTAAATCAATATCTTAGGCTCTTCAAAGTTAGTCAAAGTTCAAAGTTTTTCAACAATTTTCTCTTTATTTATACTTAATTTAGTGTGAATTTTAGTGTAAATTTTAAATCAATATCTTAGGCTCTTCAAAGTTAGTCAAAGTTCAAAGTTTTTCAACAATTTTCTCTTTATTTATACTTAATTTAGTGTGAGGACCTTTATTGTAGGGGATTAAATTTCCGATCAAAGTTGAGAATTTTTTTTGAAAACTTTGAACTAAGATGTCAACTTTTGGCATAATGAAAAATATTTTCGGTATTAATAAAAGAAATTCGAAAAAACGGATATTCGGCCCACCCTATATATATATGTCTGTACCGTAATGATTTCGCCGATCTCCAGACCTTACTAGCAATATAGTAGTATTATATATATGGCTGACACAATGCTAGTCACTTTAATAGGTTTAACTATAGAATATATATATATATATATATATATATATATATATATATATATATATATATATATATATATATATATATATATATATATATATATATATATATATCATCATCATCATCATCATCATCAGCCCGTATCGATCCACTGCAGGATGAAGGCCTCTTCAGCATGCTTCCAACCTTCACGGTCCTGGGCTTTCCTCTGCCACTCGGGTCCAATATACTTAACGATGTCATCAGTCCATCGTGCTTTCGGTCTTCTTCGCGGACGTTTGCGATCAAGCGGTATCCACTCCAGGATTGCCTTGGTCCATCTGTCGTCCCATCGCCTCGCTATATGGCCTGCCCATCTCCATTTCAACTGTTTTACTCTTCCAATGATGTCACAGACTTTTGTTTGTTCCCTGATCCATGCGCAGGACTTTCTGTCTCGTCTTGTAATGCCAAGCATACATCTTTCCATTCCCCTCTGTGCCACCCGAAGTTTTTGAATTGATTGCGATGTGAGTGTCCAGGTTTCACTTCCGTATGTCATAACGGGTAGAACGCACTGATCGAATACTTTTCTTTTCAGGCAAAGTGGGAGTCTGCTCTTAAACACTATGTTGAGCCTACCAAATGCTTGCTAGCCACATTTAACACGCCGTTCCACCTCCCGGGCGGTATTCCCCTCCATGGAAATCCTCTGCCCAAGATATACAAAGCTGTCGACAATCTCTAAATCCCTTCCTAAAACTGAAATTCTTCTGTCCTGAGCGAAGTTATTGAACATAACCTGACTCTTTTTCAGGTTTATTTTCAAGCCAAATGGTTCGCCAGCCCTTTGCAGTTCTTGTATGCGTCTTTGCAGCTCCTCTGGGTCTTGTGAAATGAGAATCTTGCAAATCTAAGATGGTTTAAGTTTGCACCATTGATCTTTACCCCATCCTGTTCCCAATCCAGTTTACGGAATACTTCTTCAAGGCCAGCCGAGAATAGAATAGGCGATATTGCGTCACCCTGCCGTACACCTCGTTCTATATTAATAATTCCCACTTCAAGATCATCAAGGTGAATTGTATATATATATATATATATATATATATATATATATATATATATATATATATATATATATATATATATATATATATATATATATATATATACCGCCCAAAAATATGAACGGATATTCGGCCCACCCTATATATATATATATATATATATATATATATATATATATATATATATATATATATATATATATATATATATACCGCCCAACGCCAACTCAATATAACATTTAACATGACAAAATTTTAAATCAATATCTTAGGCTCTTCAAAGTTAGTCAAAGTTCAAAGTTTTTCAACAATTTTCTCTTTATTTATACTTAATTTAGTGTGAGGACCTTTATTGTAGAGGATTAAATTTCCGATCAAAGTTGAGAATTTTTTTTGAAAACTTTGAACTAAGATGTCAACTTTTGGCATAATGAAAAATATGAACGGATATTCGGCCCACCCTATATATATATATATATATATATATATATATATATATATATATATATATATATATATATATA
The DNA here is from genome assembly GCA_031761425.1 of Cosmopolites sordidus. NCBI lineage: Eukaryota > Metazoa > Arthropoda > Insecta > Coleoptera > Curculionidae > Cosmopolites > Cosmopolites sordidus. The sequence continues at coordinate 108,305 of JARFXV010000605.1, forward strand.
TATATATATATATATATGTCTATATGTCTGTACCGTAATGATTTCGCCGATCTCCAGACCTTACTAGCAATATAGTAGTATTATATATATGGCTGACACAATGCTAGTCACTTTAATAGGTTTAACTATAGAATATATATATATATATATATATATATATATATATATATATATATATATATATATATATATATATATATATATATATATATATATATATACCGCCCAACGCCAACTCAATATAACATTTAACATGACAAAATCCGATCAATGGGAGAAACATTTTCTGCATGAAAGGTATATGAAGGGATTTAGCCACGAAAATACCAACATATCAGCGTCTAACTATTGGTTGACGTGGAACAGATGTACGTAGAGGTAAAACGTTTCCTACTGGCGATACAAGATCGGGTCATCTCTGCCAGAAATTATCCTAAATATATTGTTCGAGACACCAGTGTTGTTAACGATCAATGTGCCGTTACGGTTGCCAAACATCGGAAACAGTGCAATAGATAACCGAAGGCTGTAAACTATTTTACGCGCGATGCGATTGGAAAATTTCTGCATCAAAACCAACTTATAAAATTAAAAATGGACAAAATCTCAGTCAGCAACTACAGCAATAAAATATATTGAGAACGAACAGTGGTTACAGAACAAAAATTATATTGTTGTAGTAGATACAGTCCCTAGATATGTAGTATATGTAGATGTAGGTATTCCGAATAACTAAAGGGTGTTAAAATAAGAACACAAGATGTCATTTTTGAATAAAACATGGGTTTCTGTAGCAGTACTGAAATATTTATTGGCTTATAGATATTTGGAAATTATGTATGTAACAACACATCCAGAATATGGCCACTACGGCTTTGGGCGCACACGCGTACTCTTCTGCAAAATTTGCAATAACGGTTTTCCATAAATGTGGCGGTATTTTGTTGATACAGCATTCAATTTCGGCTTTCAGTGCTTAGGTGGTCATGGGCTTGTTGGCATAAACCTCAGACTTCAGAAAACTCCACAAAAAAAAGTTCATAAGTGTTAAATCGCAAGATCGTGGCAGCCAATTGTATTCAATGATCCAGTTTGTGAACTCCCTTTGTCAATTTAAACTTTGTAAACATTGAGATGTAAATTTTTAGTAAAAATACAAAAATACGGTGAAGAGTGGCTGTGAAATGTCCAAATCTTGTGCACGATGACGAATCGAGGTTGACGAATCGGTCTTCTGCCGTGATGTTTTGCTTTGAACGACTACTACGAGCTCGTGTCGCGTGTTGCACATCAATAATATTGAATTAGTAATTTCGAATTTTTTAATTATTCTTTTCACAGTTGATAAATTTGGGATTAAATTAAAAAAAAAAACATTATTCCTACCGAAAATCAGACGCACTTTACGAATCGTAGCAACTAAACTTTCAGCATTTTGATAGTTATGTTTAACAATAAAAATACGTTCCTGAGTCGTGTAGCTCCATGCTCCATGTGGCATGTTGCTCCATGTTGCATGTTGCTCCATGTTTATTAACACCTATCTGTGTCTTATCGATCTGTAACAATTCTTGACCTATCGAATCATGACCGCCAAAATGGCGCGCAAAATTAATCTTGCGCTTTTATTGTAACACCCTTTATAATATAGCTAAGATATATGCTGAAAATTATTTGACATATAAATAACTATCGGAGCAGGTTAAGAAACAATGGGATATGGAGAGCGTAGAATCGACAAGCTTGACAATAAACAGGTACTCGGAGGCAATAACTTTAGGCTGACTTTAATTAGAACGGTGTGCTGATTCTGATACGTTCACTTTATTAGGAATCGGACAAATAATAGTTATAGAATAATGTTAATTTCCTTGGCTAAATTTTCTGGGTCGAAACCTAAAATAACGCTGATTGAAAATCAGTTCCACATTAAACACAATTGAACATATTTAATAAATGAAACAATAATGCAAATCTATAAAAATATCATAAAACTTCAATAAGGAAATGTAGGCTTGGTAATTTACAGGTTATAGAACAAAGACCGGAATATGTTGTCCTTATTGATAATCTTATTTCAGAGATAAGAATAAACTCAATTAAACAAGCAATCCATCTTCAAATGCCTGAAACAGTGTTAGAGACAATGTCATTGAGAATAAACAACATGTAAAATAGATGTATATGAATAATAAAATTAACTCAAACTAAAAGAAATATAATTAACTTTCTACAAGACATGGGTTTGGTGGTAAAAAATTCAGCAGTCGTAGACTACGATACTGTTATATTAGTTTATGTTGACATTTGACATCTATTGATATCCTGAACCGGTATTAGCATTCAAAATATTGGGATTGGATATTGAACAAAAATTGACTAAAATGTTTATAAAAGCAAAGCTTCAACTTTAATGTTTGAAGAAACTGCAATTAGAGGCAGAAGTGTAAAGTTGAAGAAAATAGTTGCAAATATTATCTTATCTCTCTTTGGGTTACTTTGTGCTACGTTCAACGCCGAACAACATCCAAGACCATTTTAAACGAAAGTTAAACTAGCAGCTGAATATATCACTGTTATAGATAAGATAGTAGCTACAATGCTAAAACTAAGTGCTAGATATAGAACAAAAAGGCATTACTGAAATTAATATCGCTATGTAGTCCACAGCTTCAGTCCAATATTGATATCAAGTGTAGAGAAAGGGGGATAGGAAATGGCAAAATCAAATATCAAAAATTGAAGAAGCTTAGATAAGAGGTATACCTTAAGAGGTACCTCTTATCTAATTGTGATAGAGATGTTCAAAAAGGAAATTCGACCTAGTTCAAAGCGAAACGCGAAGAAAAAGCTTATTTTATTGAATCAGAATCAGAAATTGATTTACAGAGATGGATTGATGAAAACAACATTCTCTTCCAATTCTTGTCCAGTAAAAAATTATCCAGTAATGCGGTCTTTTCATAAATACGCGTCAACATGACACGTTAAATATTTAGTGATTTTCGGCCACTGTCGAGGAACCTTCTGTCACTCCTCTCATCAAGAGAAAAGGTAATGTTTCTTCCCCAGGAATAAATTACATCATTTCTGATGTTGATCTGTCTATCAACATTGCACCATAGTGTTTAAAGCTTTTATCGATGACCAAACAAAATCTATACAATCATGGTAGAATGGTGTTTATTTTCCAGGGTGAGAATTTATAGCAACCAAATACCTACCAGGCGATAACTTGTTTGTAGAACGAGTTATAATTACCATACGGCCTCTATGAATCGAAATATATAAACAACGAGGATCCAGAAGAGGTATGGTAAAGTGTAATGATGCTCCTTTTTTTCCCACGATTCATCTTCTAAGGCGATTCTCTTAGTCTTCTGACTTGTTTCTTAGACTCCTTTTATGCATGAGATCTCATGATCTTGGTGGCCACTTGACATTACCATTTCGCAAAATAACGCGTTCAGGATATATTTCTTGCAATAAATAGAATCTTTGGCAAGATGTGTGACAAGTCATGATTTTAATTGTCAACCTCCCACTTAGTACTCCTTTTATCTCCTTTTACTCCACTCTATCACACTTATCCACTTAAGTATGAATTGTTTGCTTTATTATTGTGATCAGCTTAACCTTCTAATCCACCGCTTTTAACTTGCCTGTTGTTCTCATTTAGGAAACAAATTTAGTTCTCACAACGCAGTGTCTTTTTCAGACATAATGTGTTTTGAAAAGATCGACAGAGCGCTGAGAGAGTCTCTGGTGGCGTTTCCATTTTGTATCATGTATCGCTTGAAACAGATCAAATTCCTGTTCACTCCCGCCACGAAGTTGTTGCTTTAATATCTTACTTGAATGCTACAGTTTCATTGTATTCTGTTTACATTCCTCGTTCAAGCACTTTTGTGAGTGACTGAAGATTTTGATGAAATTATTTCTGGTAGCGAGACGGGAGTTATAAATCCAGCCTTCAATAATAATTTTTGGTGATCTCAACTCTCATCATTCCTCTTTTGCTCACCCTAAAGACTCTTTCATTTCCGTTTATTTAACCTCATTTGATCATATATCCGCACCCACTGATACTGTTTTCTACATCGATATAGCAATCTGCTCCCAATTTCTGTTCGGTTTTCTGCAGTGGTTTCCCTTGGACACTTGCGGTAATGACCATTTCTCTTTGCTCATCCAATCTACCATGCCCTACTCTTTCTCTCCTTCTCGGAAAGTCTTACAGTTGTCAAAGGCTGACTGGCCTTTCTATAACAATTTCTTCTATCAAAATTCTCCAATATATAAACGGAAATATAATAAAGGAATGAATAAAGCTCTATTCCTATTATTATCCCCAATCATCCCCGTTCTAGTGTTCCTTGGGGGAACAACTCAAACAAAACGGCGATCAAGATCAGGAAAACGGTCCTTACTAAATTTCGTGGGAAGTAAACGCCTTAAAGCTCTTGCTAATTGGACAATAAATTTTGCTGAGCGTTGGTGGTGACAGGCTTTTATAGAATATTTTTCAAACGGCTCTCCTTCGGGTACTTTCTGGAGAGGCATTCGGAGATTGCCCTGGAAAGTTATTCCACATAACAGAATTTCAGGCACACTACTAAATGGAAGATGGAGCTATCGGCTGACATTTCAACAGCCTCATCTCAGCTGTATTTGACAACATTTATTATAATCCCACCTTTCTTGATCATACATTGTTTCAAGAATCACATATTAATTTCAAAATCTCTTTACCTTCATATCAATAGTTCTATTAATATTTATGAACTTAAATTCGCTATAGCAAAATGTCGCCTATCTGCTCGAGTTCCAGATGAAATATCTATTACCTTGATATTCAGTTTTCTGACGCCAGTCTCAATGTATGAATTAATAACGACACATGGCTCCATCACAGCTTTCCTACTAGGAAGCTCTCTCACAACTGGCGTAAGTCAATATTAATACCTCTCTCACAATTGGCGTAAGTCAATATTATTATCAATATATACCTTCTAGTTACAGACCAATTTCTTCAACTAACCACATCGGCAAGCTCATGGAAAGACTAGTTCTAAAGAAATTTTCTTGTTTCCTGGAACCAAACTATCTTCTATCAAAATTTCACAATGGATTTAGGCCTGGTAAATTCATTATAAACCCCCTCATCGAGTTGGAAAACACTATCTGATTCTCATTTTCTAGGATAGCAGTTCTAGGATAGGAATTCTAGGATATTCCTAGAATTATCCAAGGCGATTTGAAATAAAATATTTTCGAGATATTCTATCTCGACTTACTCTATCTATCCCGATTGCGCCAATGGGGACTCAGGGGGAATATACTTCACTTTGTGCCTAACGTCCTATGTTTTCCATTTTTTAAACTAAAAGTAAACAGCCTATTTCCATTGCAAAATTGTGTCCCTTAGGGCTCTGTCCTAAGTTGTACTCACTTTAACATTGCTATATATTCCATATTTGACTCTGTTGATCCAAGATTTTTTATCAGGCTTTTTGCTAATGACAGAGTGATCTTCTGCCCTGTATCTTCTCTCTGAGCGTTGGAAATACTTATTTAAAATTCTATGAATTCTATCTATTGCTGGTCCCTCTCATTAGGTTTTAAAATTTCTCCCAATAAATCAGTCATAGTCCATTTATGTAGGGTTTGTAATTGATGCACACTCCACTCCATTTCTGATATTAACATCCCTACCAAGCCATTTATTAAATTCCTCGACGGCACATACGAGTATTACTTTTCCACTAGAAATCAAAACTACTACTTACGTTCTCTAAAAACTATTTAAAATAATACAATTAGAATTGCTTTGGGTGCCTTCAAATCTAGCTCCATTAAAAGTCTTCTATGCATTACCTCCATAGTATCTCCGAAGCACAGGAGAAACAAATTCCTACTCAGAGCTGCGTCTCGCGCAAGTTGACTTCCTGAAACCCCGGTGAAGGAGATACTCTTGAGACCTCTTAAAAAACCAGGTTATATCTATGAGATTAGAGCTCAAGGGTCTTTCTGGCTTATTAAGCAGGTTGTCACGATGCCTGGGTCCTCTTCCATAAATATCTTCCTAAAATCCTCCCTGTACCCTTCTCTTTGCTATTATTATTATTATTATTAAATCATCATCAAAATATAACAATGATTCTTATTCCTCTTCTTTATTTAAATCCTTCTTCCACATCTTACTTATCTATCTTAACTGCCAAGTTGGCTATACAGATGGTTACAAATCGTTTGGTGGTGTTGGAGCTGTAGTACACTCCTTTCAGTTTTCAAGTCGTTTTCAACTCTCTTCTTTATTCTCAATCTTCTCGTCTGAGTTATTTATTATTCATGAAGCTCTTAAATAAATTTTTACTCCCTAGTTCTCTCGATTCCCTCTGCTTCTTACAAACTATAGAGAATCTACATCCAATTCTCCCACTATCATCCAAAATGAATGACTTCCTCTATTCCCACTTTTATTAAATGAGTAAATAAATAATAATCGTAATATAGGAGTAGCAATAAAAGACATAAATATATTCTTTTTATTTCCACTCCTATAAAGTTATATTTAACTAGGTCCCAAACCACAAGGTTATTGACCGAAATGAGATTATGAGCCAAGTAGCAAGGGAGAGTATCTTTTAAGGTGCTCCATTTCAATCCATCATATGTTATAAGGATCTCTATGGCAAAATTAAGTTAAATAATTAAATAATTAAATTAAATTCTTTAATTTTAATTAATTAAAAATAAAATAGCTCAAATAGAATAGGACTTTTTTGATGAAAAGAATAGATTAAATAATGGACAATAAAAGAGAATTTCTTTTCTCCAGCTTCAAATTCAGTTTCTAGATTGAAACAAATTAAGTCAAATAAGCTGGTTAAGCTAAATAAGATGATTGACCATTGCTTCTTCTCACATTCCCATCTAAGTGGGGAGCAACTCAGCGGTTGGCTGCGATCGTGCGATAAGCCCATAAAGCTGATGCCCCTAATAATACCGAGTTTTTCTCACAAAAATATGTAGCCTTAAAACTCCATTCATTAAGCCAGATTCAACTGTCCATTTGCATTTCGGTTACTAGTGTAATGCGGTCAACCGGCAAGTAAATTCATATGGTTTTTTAAAGGTAATTTTAAACACTGCTTCTTTTTATTGCAAATATTTATTTATTACTGTATACGATAATACCAAGCTGTTCTTTGTTTTTTGACATGTATTGAATAAATATGCTACAGTTTTGATGTAAAAACTGGCGTATTAACAACTTCCACGTTTTCGAAAAATTTATCATTTAATAAATCCTTTTTATTTTTTTATATATATTTTATTAATATTTTTTTTATAAAGGCTCAACATTTTTAACTGAGTTGATAGTGGCATGTAGAGTTTGACAATGCCATAATGAATAATGATATCTTTACGATTTGCTGATTCTTAACCAAATTTTGGAATGTGGATAAGAAAATGCGTCGCAACTAAAATTTTACATTTCTTAGTATCATATGACACTTTGCTGTGTAGAAATACGAATGTAACTGTCAGACATCAAATTTTCAAATAGGTACCTAGATAATAAAATTTGCTAAACTCACCCTAGGACCAAGACCATTAAACATGTTTGTAGTTGAAGTCCATCCTCCTAAATTTCTGAGCAGCAAACTGGCCGATGACTTGATCATTAAAATTTTAAATTGCCTTCACAAGTTTTTTTTTCGATAGATAGCATTGCTAAGGCGCACAGCCGTTCCTGGCCTATAGTGTTTCTTAGAAATGTTTCGATTCGTTTGAGGGTAGAAAGAAACATCTTTCGCTTTCCATAGTCATCTTAGGGATGGTGCACAAAACAGTCATCAATTCCACAGATTCACTAAATGTTGATGTTAAATTGTTTTGGATAAACATTTGTAATAGCGACACATCCCCACTGTGTTTCATTAAATCGTCCCATGCATACATTACTCAGAGTTAATTTTTTAATATTACACAGTATTAATGTACACAGAGTATTAATGTCTTTATTTGGAAAGACGGCTCGATATTGACCAAATTTTTCAGTTTTAAATAAATTTGCAACAGTTGGGTTTACATCGAAACTAAAACGTTCATGAACCTGTATGGTTAAGGTATCACAGATTTCCTTGCATATTCTGTCATTCGGATTGTGGTCCTCCTTGTCAGTAAATTTCCGTTTCTTTCTAAGATTCTCGTTGTTCTCATTCTCGAACATTGTAGATTCTTCATCAGTTAAATTCTTGATTAATTTGTATTTTTATATTGTTTCTAATATTTTAAATGGTTGTTGAAAAAGTTACTAAATTCTTCTTAACTTTAAGTGCATCTAGTTGCCTGCTTTGCAGTTGATCAAAGAGAATGTCGATGTGAGGCATTATTTTATTGAAGAAAAACAACCAAAATTTAAATTATCATCTACCAAATAATTTATTAACCCCTAAGCTTGATTAATATAATTTTTATCTGACTCTGCGTCCATAATTTCTTCAAGGCATATTTACAATTCTTCTTTGTAAATGTAAACAGTATTCACACATTTAGACGTAAAGTTCCATCTGGTAGGGGCCGCATGGAATAGACGCCTTTTCACGACGTTGTCCAGAACAGTTTTCCTTTTGAATGATCGAGAAAATAAAGCGGGAAATGCAGACAGATTTGCAAAAAAACACCTTTACATATTTTTCTATTGTAGAACACCTTTGAATTATTAGATTTAATTGGTAAGCATAACAGTGAATATACTGTGTATTTTAATATTTTTTTTAAATTTTTGCTTGTACTCCTCCGACTCTAATCATAACTTTGGGCTATGAGTTTCTTAGGTTATTTGTTTATTCCTAACTCGCTTAGCACCTTCAGAATTTCGTCTGCAATTCCATCTGCGGTGTGATTTTTTGGTGTTAAAAAGCATCAGAATCTCTCGTAAATTTCGCCAGTTTTAACATATCTGATTATAAAAACCTTCTGCATTTGAGTAGCTGTATCGGTTGTTTCATCGGCCTGTATGGCAACATATGTTGCTGTGTGAATTTCCTTTTTTAATAAATCGCGACAAACATCCAACATTGAATGCAGTAATTCGTTCTGAATTTGTTTGGAGATGCCTAGAAATAATTTATTTTTAGAGTCTTTTAAATGAGCTTCTAAAATACTGTCTATTTCGGCCTCAAATTTACTAGCCCTCTGAAAATGCCAGGATTTTCTGAAGTGTGAGTTTCGTTATGCCCAATTAAGGCATGCTCAAATGCACCACAGAATGTTATACCTTCAATTAACTTAGACAATAAGTAACGATCGCTATCAACAGTTTTATTGTGCTTTTTAATAGAGAGAATACTAATTTCTAGCTCATTTTTCAAATGTCTTTGTGAAATAGAATGAGATTTTACCTTTGCGTCAAATGTTTCAAATCATTAACACCATATTTAATCCAGCCAAGATCAAGATCGCCCGCACTCACTGGTTTTCGGACTTGTGCCAAAATGCACGGAAAACAATAAAATTTATTTGTTGTCTCGTATCCACATAACCACGAATACTTCTTATTCACGGTTTTATTGAATGTTCGTTTGTATGTTCGGTTTTGGCTTTAATATTAACTTGCTCGATTTGCAGAATCGGTGTCGGCCGTCCAAGATTTTTCATGACAATTCGGTCCTCAAATATTAATGTGACATTGTTTCTATTCATATCTTGCACTGAATTCATCTTCACTATTGTAATCGTTCAAACATTCACTTTGCAACCACTCGAAAAGTCTAAACGCGCGATGGCAAAAAACACCTGACTATTGAGAATGGGGTAGCGCCCAAGATACGACGTTATAAATGCGTTTAATCTCTGAATTACTAACGAAGCGGTCCATTGCTGCCTTTGTTTTTTGCACGCGATAGTAAAGAAAACAGTAGCGATACACACTTGTCTGTGCTCAAAGCGCGTGTTCTATAATCGGTGCATTTCGGCAGCTCACTACCTATTTCGTTACCGTGAATGACATTATGGATGTTAGACTATAGAAGTCGCAAGAGGCGCGATCATAGACAGAATAGAAAATAAATGATTATAAAATATGAAATTATTTTTTCCACTTCATTTTTTTAATATTTTAGGTAGCGCACGTACCCACGTGCCATTATGGATCAACTGCCACTGTTTAAACTAATATATTAGTTAATTGTTTCGCGTCACAGATTTGCAATACGAAAAATAGTATTTCTCGATGATATCACTACATTATCTTCCTTATCACATTCTGCCGAGCGATTATTTATGTACTTTTGAAACAATGCGCTTTAAAAACGTTATTTTTTGTTGTCTGCAACATTTTGCAGATCAATATAAGGTTTACCGCATCTTACACATTAGACACTCATCCAGTGTTTTAAAATGTTTTTCGACATATATTCTTCTATTCTAGAGGATTCAAGAAGTTTTCGACAGCTGACGCTATTTTCGTCCTAGATTGTCGTGGATTCAAAGGAATGTAGGCTTTCTGTTTAGTGTAATTAATTTTCAATGAACACAATTGTTATCAATAAACTATATCTTTGCCATATTTGGTATATGTTAAGATACGTTAATCATTGTGTCGTTATTCAATTGTTGAAAGAAAATATCGAAATACTGCGAAGATAAACTTTTATATTAATAATGGAAGATACATTTTCCGTTTAGCAAGATGATGAACTTTCTGATAAAACATAGTTAATTTGTAATTTATAAATAAATTTAGATATTAAATTCTAAATTTATAAATATAAATGATTTATAAAGAAATTCACATTGAATATTATAAATAAGGCGGAAAATGTATAACAAAATATTAAACGTATGAAAGTATTCAAGTTATCTGTCAGCTATAGCCGAACAAGATATCCCCCTAATAAATTAAACAAACATTATTTCAGATGCCGGCTGTAAATCTTCTGAGAACCCAAGGCAGTAGGGCAACTTCATAAGAAGCTCGGTAATAAATCAACTTTTTTCTTATTATTGATCAAAATATTTTGTTGTTTTATATGTAATATTATCAGTGCTGTAAAGTTTAATTTCAACAAATCTAACAAGATTGCCTTTTTTTTTTAGTTGCTATATTTCAGTTTTGTCCTTTTATTGTGGTATATTATTAGACCTTCACTGCATATTAGGTTGTTGCTGAATTAGTTCTTGTCTATGATAATTATTAGTTTTAAAAATATTAAACCGGTGTAATGCTACTGTTAACATTTAGGATAATTATGAAATTGCAATAAAAACCTGAGCTTTTTCCCACTTATCAATTAGTTCAGAAATGTTTATCATATTGGACGCTGTAAAATGGAAAATAAAAATACCAATCTTGGACACCTAATACCAATCAAGGATAATGTTGAATTATCTAATTTTAAAATTTGTTAAATTGCCAATTGTCCAATAAGAGTGTCGCGGTTTATGTCTGTAATCCAGAAAATTAGCATCATCATCATCATCATCATCAGCCCGTATCGATCCACTGCAGGATGAAGGCCTCTTCAGCATGCTTCCAACCTTCACGGTCCTGGGCTTTCCTCTGCCACTCGGGTCCAATATACTTAACGATATCATCAGTCCATCGTGCTTTCGGTCTTCTTCGCGGACGTTTGGACAGTCCATCTGTTGTCCCATCGCCTCGCTATATGGCCTGCCCATCTCCATTTCAACTGTTTTACTCTTCCAATGATGTCACAGACTTTTGTTTGTTCCCTCATCCATGCGCAGGACTTTCTGTCTCGTCTTGTAATGCCAAGCATACATCTTTCCATTCCCCTCTGTGCCACCCGAAGTTTTTGAATTGATTGCGATGTGAGTGTCCAGGTTTCACTTCCGTATGTCATAACGGGTAGAACGCACTGATCGAATACTTTTCATTTCAGGCAAAGTGGGAGTCTGCTCTTAAACACTATGTTGAGCCTACTAAATGCCTGCCAGCCACATTTAACACGCCGTTCCACCTCCCGGGCGGTATTCCCCTCCATGGAAATCCTCTGCCCAAGATATACAAAGCTGTCCACAATCTCTAAATCCCTTCCTAAAACTGAAATTCTTCTGTCCTGAGCGAAGTTATTGAACATAACCTGACTCTTTTTCAGGTTTATTTTCAAGCCAAATGGTTCGCCAGCCCTTTGCAGTTCTTGTATGCGTCTTTGCAGCTCCTCTGGGTCTTGTGAAATGAGAATAATATCATCTGCAAATCTAAGATGGTTTAAGTTTGCACCATTGATCTTTACCCCATCCTGTTCCCAATCCAGTTTACGGAATACTTCTTCAAGGCCAGCCGAGAAAAGAATAGGCGATATTGCGTCACCCTGCCGTACACCTCGTTCTATATTAATTCCCACTTCAAGATCATCAAGGTGAATTGTGGCTGTAGCTCCATCATATATCGATTCTAATAGGTTTACATAGGCTCTCTCTACACCTTGGCTAAGCAGTGCATCCATTATCGCATGCTTTGAGATGGAATCAAATGCTTTTTCGTAGTCGATAAAAGCCAAGCACAGTGGCATGGTGTATTCGTTGTGCCTTTCTATGACCTGCTGTACAACCTGGATGTGATCCATTGTACTGAATCCACTTCTGAATCCTGCTTGTTCTCTTGGTTGTGCGTCATTCAGTTTTTTTAATATTCTTTTAGAAATTATCTTAGTGAAAACTTTGTACATCACTGATAGGAGGCTTATTGGACGGTAGTTCTTTAAATCTTCCTGTGCTCCTTTTTTATGTAAAAGGATCACTTCTGCATTTTTCCATAAGTCAGGTACTTTTTGTTCTTTGAGGCATTTTGAGTATAATTTTGCCAGTGTTTTATGTAACGTCCGACCACCAGCTTTTAGCATTTCGACAGTTACACTATCCTTTCCTGGAGCCTTTCGTTCTTTCGAGCCCGTTCTTCATCAATTCTATAGCATTTGTTACTTCCTCCACTAGGATATCTGGTATTATATATTGTTCTTCCGTGGGTATTGCTGTCCCTGACTGGCTCTGATCTTCATATAACTGGGAATAAAACCTTCTGACAATCTCTAACATTTGGGTACGCGTCTTGCACACTGTGCCACACTGTGCACACTGTGCCATATATATATATATATATATATATATATATATATATATATATATATATATATATATATATATATATACATATACATATATATATATATATATATATATATATATATATATATATATATATATATATATATATATATATATATATGAGGTGTAACTATTAAATAACAAGACAGTGACGCTGTAAAACATTTTATTTTGATTTCATACATATTTACTTATTATCACCTTCCACATACACCCCTCCTATATCCCTACAATGCTCCATGCAAATATTCCATTGTTCAAAACAGTGCCGGGAAGTCTTTTCCTCTCAGCTCCTTCAGAACGCGCGCCGCTTTCCCTTTCACAATCTCAATATATATATATATATATATATCTATATATATATATATATATATATGTATATATATAGTATATATATATATATATATATGTATATATATATATATATATATATATATATATATATATATATATATATATATAATATCAATATATATATATATATATATATATATATATATATATATATATATATAATATCAATATATATATATATATATATATATATATATATATATATATATATATATATATATATATATATATATATATACATATATAATATCAATATATATATATATATATATATATATATATATATATATATATATATATATATATATATATATATATATATATATAACATTTATCCGGTCAGGCTAAAGATATTCTGATAGCATATTTCTATAGCGTTCACCATTAACAGTAGCATGATTGACATCGCCATCGTCAAAACAATTAGGTCTTGTTATTTCAGCACAAAACCCGCCCCAAGCAACTTTTTAAGGATGAAGAGGCAACTCCTGAATCATTTGAAGATTTTCATTTGCCTAAATACTGCAGTTATGTTTGTTCAAAAACGCATTAAGCCAGAAGTGCGCTTCCTCTGCAAAGATTTTTTTTTACCAGTGGGACTCGCCCTCCAACTTCTAATTTCTACGCACCGTTGAATCGTATATCCTTCCATGTTGAATTGATGCAATGTACTGAACAAAGCAGTCTAGGAATGACATTTACACTTTCAACACTATTGGCGCTATTACATTTCAAAGTTCTGACACTCTTATTGGAAAGCTCCTTATATGACAAAGATATAGTGCAAATGTTCGTGTTTTTATTCAGTGAAAGCGGATTTAAATTTAAAAAAAGATTAAATTCATCTGAATATTCGGAAAGCTGTGAGGAACATTACATTTACAATCTTTATATTCTTAAATCTTACTAAATCTTATGTTGACTACAATATTTGTATGCGTGATTTCCAGAGTATTTAAAATGTTTTCGAGAATTGATGTAACATTGGTCATAGCTTGTCGTGGATTCAGACGAATGTAAGTTTTCTTTTCAGTGTAATTAACTTTTGTGAAACAAAACCATGATCATTGCCATATTTGAAGATTTATCAATCCTTGAGTTGTCATACTTTTGTTGAAAGAAAATAAGGAAATTTACCGAAGATGAACTTTTTATTTTCCATTCTGCAAAGAAATACATTTTATTAATGTACTGATCAATTAGTCAGATTCAAAATTCCGAAACTCTTACTGAATATATTCAGTGAAACTTGACTGCACTGAAAAGAAAGCCCAAATTCGTCTGATGACATGCCAAAGATTACGTTTGCTATCTATATATTCATAAATTTTCATGAATCTTATATCTATAATATATCCTTATAATATATACATATAATATATCTTATATCTATAATATACGTTTGAGAGTAACTTCTCATCACATTGTAAGAGTTTACAATGTGATGAGAAATATATCACGTGGTGATATAACTCTTTTACGTGTTACTGCGCTTTGATAGTAACAATTAATTTCCTAATGCACTTCAATCAATGTGTTGCACTTGAATTAGCAAGATAGTATTTTCCAGGTGATTCAGTTTAATTTTAAAACTATACTATATTATATTTATATGAATACCATACTTAATGAAGCGTGTAAAATGATGAATCCTTCTCCAAGCGTAATATTTATAATTGCAAAAGTTGACTTCATAAAAAATTTATTATATTCCGATTTATGGTTTTCTTATATTTTGTTATTTTAGTGCTTTTATAGGCATCCAAAGT
Source organism: Cosmopolites sordidus (assembly GCA_031761425.1). NCBI lineage: Eukaryota > Metazoa > Arthropoda > Insecta > Coleoptera > Curculionidae > Cosmopolites > Cosmopolites sordidus. The sequence goes on from JARFXV010000605.1 coordinate 123,568, forward strand.
ATTAAGTTCAAATAAATTTTAATTTATTAATATTTAGTTCAAGTGCATACTAGGTAACACAAGATTTCATATCAATTTCATTTCAATCACAAGATTAGATAGGTAACTAAGATATCTCTAATTTCTAATGTGGGTAATATGTTCTTTATATCTAGTTAGTATGGATGTTTTAGTTTGTCTAACATACCTTCAATCACAATCTTAACAGCTAATTTCATAAATCCCCTATTTATTATGTCTTGGATTTCCCAATACTATTTTGGTAACTTGTTACAAGGTTCGTAGACTACCTTAATGTCCATTTTTTTAGAATTTTGTCTGGACCTTCTGTTAGTTGCACCCAGTGGCGGCTCGTGAGGGAGGGCCTTTGGGCGCCGCCCTTCCAACATTTATCACAGTAAACAATTTTTCAGAGCAAAACACCATATTTTATTTCCGTTCAATTTCTTTCCTTGAACTCATTTTCCTGGTTCACCTCCTGTATAGGGTTTCAATAGCACGAAAAGTAAAAAGGAGGGGGGGGAAAGCAAAAAAAAATCTTCAGCAGCACTTTTTTCTTCTACGCCTTGCCACTTTAAAAACGCACATGCATTGATTGCACCTCAAAGGATATTACCATGAATTCGTTTTTGCAGTTTTGGTTATAACTATCTTTGTTTAGAGGAAATTTTATTAATCTTTCTAGCATACCGTTTAAAGTAGCTCTCTTATTGAGGAATTTATGATTTGAATTGTTAGGAATGTATCTCGATGTTGTTTTCTCTAAAAAATATAACATGTTACTTATACCTACTAACTAAAAATTTCCAAAAATTGTAATCTATCATTGTTTTCGAGTTTATATTCATTTTTAACATTTAAGTTTTTAATAAACTCTTTGAAATGTATATTTTTTGTATCGAAAATTGCAAAAACGTTATCCACATATCTCAACTATACCGCTAGAAGGTAACTGAATTCATCTTTGACTTCGGTTTCAAATTTGCTCATGAATAAATTGCCTAAAAGCGGTGACATATGATTGTCCATTGTTGTTTCTTCTTATTCATAAAGCTTATTATTATACTGGAAACAATTTTGTTTCATACATAATTTTATTAAGGAAATGTATTCTGAAATTATCTTGTCGAAACCGTTTTAATCAAGTAACTATCTGAAGTATTTCAAGGTATTTGAAATCGGTACATTCGGAAAAAATTGTGACACGTGAAAGGACATGAAGACTTAATTTTCGTGTAGAAGCTTGTTTTCGGCTTATTTTATGAATTGTGTTAACTTAGATATGCCTGTCGTCCGTACATGTGGGTCGACGGTTTAAACAGCCCGCCAAAAATTTATTACTATGCAACATAAAAATCAGTTGTGAGGGAGCCCGTGAGTCGGTAGTAAACGCAGTTTTATAGTGATGTACTTTTTTGTTGTTAAAGTTTAATTGTTTACATTACGAAAAAATGGACCTCCGTGTTGTGAATTTTGTTGGGTAAGTAATTAGTTACTAAATGTGGTTTCACAAATGTTGTTATAACTGTTTTGGGATGCTAAAGGTTAAAATTAATCACTTGTGATATTAGGTTATGTTTCTTTTTTGATACGGGGTTACTTATAAAAGTAAATATAAAGCCGTCCAATATATAGGACGCTAGGCATATAAAGTATGGTGAGTTTATAGTTACAAATTATAGGTAAGATCTACCAGATTATGGTATGTTAATTGAGTAATGTGTGAATGATTTATTTTTATTTACATAAGAACAGATATTTTTGAAGAAAAGAGAAAATATATGTTAACTGGTTCGAACCCTACCAGGGCGAAACTACTCCTATTGGAACTTTATATACAGAACTTGGGGTCGGGGCTGGTGTTGTTCTTACATACGCAGATACATTGAGATTTAAGTGGAATTACCAAAAATTAACTTTTTAAATTAATTTAACTTTAATAATTTTTTTAACTCTGGTGATTTACTTATATTGTTACTAAACAAAAATAATAAACGAGCTGGAACAATTCGTTGTTATGTTAGCTTGATTTACCAACAATCCATTTGCCTCCACAGATCTAAAGAAAGGAAAAAATAGAGGTGATTACGAGTATCGAACAGGAGAAGAAAATAATATTGTTGCTGTTCAATGGAACGACAACAACATTGTCACAATGTGTCGTGAACCATATGTCCATATGTCGTGAAAAAATATAATGCGAACATGGACGGCGTAGAGTGCTCTGATGAGAACATAACCCTTTATCGTACTTCCATTAAAGGGAAAAAATGGTATTTTTCCCTAATTGCTCAGTGTATTGATATGGCCGTGCAAAACGTTTGACAAATACATAAAAGTAATTCTAGCACTTCTTCAGCAGAATCAAAAACCATGTAGTAGTTCTAAGGGAAAATCTAGTCAAAATGAAAATTTGGATATTCGTTTTGATAGAATTGACTATTTTGTTATTCCATAGGACAAACAAACAAATTGTCGTTACTATCGCTCAAATATTACTACCAGGTGTCGTTAGTGTGATGTTAGTGTTCATGTCAAATGCTTTATGTGTGCATACCACACATAATCATTTAATGTAAAATTATTATTAGTTATATAAGTACAGTATGTTATGTTCCTAACGTCCTATATTCGAACCTGGCCATTCCAGGTCCCAGTGGGCTCTGTGAAATGTGTAATTTTTGTATGTTCTATATCCTTAAAATTAATAAATAAATTGAAAAAAATCCTTTGCTTTTAAAAATAATTGTTATTCCACAGGACAAACAAACAAATTGTCGTTACTATCGCTCAAATACTACTACCAGGTGTCGTTAGTGTGATGTTAGTGTTCATGTCAAATGCTTTGTTGCATACCACACATAATCATTTAATGTAAAATTATTATTAGTTATATAAGTACAGTATGTTATGTTCCTAACGTCCTATATTCGAGCCTGGCCCTTTCAGGTCCCAGTGAGCTCTGGTGCATGTGTAATTTTTTGTGTTCTATATACTTAAAATTAATAAATAAATTGAAAAAAATCCCTTGGATTTAAAAAAGTGTTTTCCAGCATATCTGGGTTAAGTGAATCATATAATATGACGGTAGTTGGTTTGGTGGATTTTGAAATTCCTTTGTTAACCACTTTATCATAATTAAGCCTAAACTGAAAAGCGTTGAAAATACAATTATAATATTATTATTTAAAATATATTTTTGATATATCGGTACAGAAGCATAGCCTATTTCTTTTTTAGAATGTTTTTTAAATTGAATTCGTTATTTAATAAGTAAAATTTGAATGTAATCAGAATAACGCATGGATTGTACTTATGCCCGGAAGGAAACAAATGTTCGTCCTTTTAATTGGTGACTTAAAATTTGTTAGTTAACGATTAAGCAGTAACTTTGAAATGGTACAAAAGAATACAGAAATGTACGTGTCCTTTGGTATGTACGAGATGTGTAAATTTGTACGAGATGTGTAAATAAAGTTATAAGACTGGTGACGTAGCGTTCGATGTGACATGTGAGAACTCATGTACCTCAAATATTTATAGTGTGTTACTAAATAATAGAAGCAACTTTTTGTCAAAATTTCCGCTTTATTATATTAATGTTTAACGCGTTTTCCTAACACTCTAGCTTTAAAAAGACGAACCTTTCTAACGAAGCAGCAGTGTTAGAGAAACGCGTCAAATTTTAACAAAAAACTCTTGTTAAACATTTGTTACGAATTTTCATCAAATAGAAGCCAATACTATCCAAAAATTAAATAAATACCTTATGAGATATATGTTTTGTTGGATTAATTTTGTATAAACTATTATAATATAATGTAATTATAAGAAATCAAGGAATTTCACTTATATATTATATAATAAAATAATAGTGAATGATCCTCAACTACAGGCTTTAAAATATCACCGGATATATGTCTTCGGTGGTCCATTATAGCAGGAAAAGGTTTTGCTCCAGAATTTACTACCTATCTCTACTTGACTATGCCATTCCTGTTAGGCCTTTCTCCAAATTTCTAGGCCTTCCATTCGATAGTTATATATCATGAAAAGAGCACATACGCTCCCTCAAGTCTAATACTCATTATGCTCTCAATATTATCAAATTGCTGTCATACAACAATAATGATGCTGACCAATCTGCTATCCTTCACATTTATAAGTCTATCATATGTTCCAGACTAGACTATGGCTGCATTTTGTATGCATCTGCCTGTCCTTACCTACGATTTCTGGAAACTGAACATAATTTTGCTCTTGGAGTAGCTCTAGGGCTTTCAAAACAAGTCCCATATCTAGTTTACAATACTTATATAGAACCCGTAAGTCATCGTAGATCTATGTTCTTACTCCGCTCTGCTGCCCGGACTAGCACATTGCCCCTCCCATCAACTTACATTGGAGTTCATAGGCTGTCCAATCAACAGGATACTGTCCATGACTCAAGAGCAAACGGTTCAGCTTTATCCTCTCTTACTTTTGTTAATACTCCTTGGTTGATCCCGGGTTTTTTTATTCAACTTCTCCTTCTTCCGTTTTGATCAGAGTTCCTTTTCTCAATCTATTTTTCAGTCTTTGTTGGAAAAATATCCAGTCAGAATATCCATCATATTACTCATTATTCACCGATGGTTCCAGCTCACAAACTGCAGTTGGAGCAGCTTTTTTCTTTGATCCCTATGTAGTTAAATTCAGTCTCCATACATTTACTAGCATACTATCTGCCTAGTTATATGCAATCTATTAGGCCCTTAAGTTAATTCGAAGATCAAAATCCTACAACTGGCTGTCCTTCTGTTTCCTTCGAGTCCTAGAAAATCCTATATCTTTACATCCACTGTCTGAACCCTACCAGGTCTGAAGATACAATTTAATGACGAAGTACAATATTTCGGTTACACGAATATCCCTTTCCTTCCGAACACGTCTGGTACTTTTACATCCACCATGATCACCAAAAAAAAATCTAAACTCCTTTGTCTAGACTGGTTTCTATTCCTATTTAGCTTTGGCCCTCAAACTGTTTTAGGTATATCCTTATAATGATAAATGCAGCAATGTTTCTTTCAAACCACTATTTCGTCTCTTTTCAGTATTTGGACAATTCCCTAAGACGGCTTGGCGTATGTACTCGTGCAATTGAACACCTTAAGCTGAATCACAAAAATGTTCACTTTGCCACCTGTTTTGCAATATATGTAACCGCATTTAGAAAAATAAAGATAAACAAGTAAACAGTAACAGTTTTTATATTCAAGATATACTATACAGTAATATACTATATTACAGTATAGTACAGTAGATATACTATATTTTCAGTTTGTTTGAAATATGTTTACTGGGTGTTGCATTATATATATATATATATATATATATATATATATATATATATATATATATATATATATATATATATATATATGTGTGTATATATATATATATATATATATATATATATATATATATATATATATATATATATATATATATATATATATATGGGTCTACCTTTAGGAATGATGGAATTTTGACAGCTCATGGCGACCATATTTGTTTACCGATTTTTGACATGTCTTCAGTTGTTTTCCAAAAGGATTGAAATTAAATCATGGTTCGTTTTACGTTAGAAGAACGTTTGGAAATTGTCCAGTTTTATTACGCAAATTCGCGGTCCCCTCGTGCTACTTAACGAGCAATTCAGGCCCATCGTAGTATTCGTCGTTGTGGTCTTCCTGAACAGGCTATTGATCGTTATCTATTAGAAAATTTGAAAGTGAGTTTACTCTTCATGATAGTTGGAGCGAATCTAATCCTCACGTGATACGTGAGAGTCCTTTGCATCTGCAAAAGATCACAATTTGGTGTAGATTTTCGTATGGAGGAGCTATCGGTTCTTATTTCTTTAAAATTGAGGAAGGAGCCACCGTTACTATCAATACTGAGCACTACAAGGCAATGCTGGAACATTTGCCGAAGAATGCTGGAAGACCAAAACCAGGAAATATGGTTACAGCAAGTTGGTGCACCAGCACGCTATGGCATTACCTTCGTATACCCGCGCCAAATTTTGTAACCTCTATACCCGCGCACTGTCTGACAGACCGAAAGTTCGAGACCCTATTTTATGTTTTTTTTTTTAAATTTTATGACGTATAGGAAGAAAATATCATCCATCAACTTTTGCGTCAGTTTTCAAATTTAATTAACCAAAACCAGGAAATATGGTTACAGCAAGTTGGTGCCCCAGCACACTATGGCATGAACCTTCGTATACCCGTTCCAAATTTTGTAACACCTATACCCGTGCCCTGTCTGACAGACCGAAAGTTCGAAACCATATTTTATGTTTTTTTTTAATTTTATGGCGTATTGGAATAAAATATCATCCCTCAACTTTTGCGTCAGTTTTCAAATTTTAAAGACCAGACAAATTTTAAAGGTTTTCAAAGACCTAGCTTCACCATTAATACCTGGAAGTTGCGTTACTGCGTTCCTAACACGTTTTCTTATTTCATTTGAAGCAGGAGTTTTGTTTCATCTCGTTCGACCATTCTTTCCCAGGTAATAATTCTTAGACGTTAGCAGGAGTTTTGTTCCATGTCGTTCGACCATCCTTTCCCAGGTAATAATTCCCAGACCCGTTAAATGATCTTCCTGTGCAGAATGATCCACTTCTTCACCACCTCTTCCTGGATGTCATTGCCGTCTTTAGAGTCAGAATCAGAATTTGCTGTAAATTATAACCTGAAAATAATAAAAAAATCACACTATGCCATATAATACAAAAACTATAAAAAACAAAGCAATATTAGAGAAGTAATGAAGGTTATTACTTAAACGAAAAGTTGCACATAAACCCGCGTCGGTCCCACAAATCAAAAGGCACGAAACATGGCAACAAGGGTTGCTCGCGCCAAAGCACTTTGCCCATTGAAGTGAAGGTAGCAACGAATCATGCAGCTAACGAAAGTACAAACTATAAATGTATAAAATAAAAGAAAAAAATACAAAAAAATATTTTGTTTGTCTCACAGATCAACGCGCGGGTATAGGCAGGTTATCATTAGAAATTGTCTTAATACTACTTTCCCAAACCGATGGATCGGTCGACGAGGAGCTATCGAATGGCCAGCAAGGTCACCAGACTTGGCACCAACAGATTTTTTTTTGTGAGGCTATTGAAAATGTTGGGTTTGCGTTAACAGGCCAGGAAATGCCAAAGATCTCAAATTACGAATTCAACAGAAAATTGCTGATATTCCTCTTATTTGGTGGAAAAACGTAATTCAAGGCTTCGTCCGACGTATCCATTATTGTCAGGAAGTTAATGGTGGACATTTTGAACACCTTTTGTAAATAGTTCTTAAAAAAAATATATAATTTTGATATATTTTTTTTAAATCTGATATTGACAAAAGAGACCGAACACCTTTTAGCCATTTTTGAAAATCTATTTTGAAAAAAAAAAACATTCAATAGTTACTTCGTTGAAGAGAGGAAAAGAGAAGCGAAGAAGTTAGAGAAGAGAGGTCTAGAAGGTTCAACTTGAATTAGATAGCGAATTTTAGCTTTTATGCTGGGGAAAGGATCCTTGTAAAAAGGAATTGCAGTAACTGATTCCATCCATTGCTGATGTTTTACCCGAACGATTAGCAGTCTCATTGTTATGAATTTCCCCATAGCTTGGGGTTCAGTAGAAAAGAATGGAGTAGGATTAGATTAGCAAGAGTCTCCAAACTACGGCCCGCGGGCCAAATCCGACCCGCGACTAACGCATTTAGCAAGCGTATGCTCGTTTAGGGCGCGTACTTGGCGACTAGCTTAAAAATGATAGATAATGGTAGAAAAATTAAAACGGTTTTGGCCCTTGGAACTTACTGGAGTAAGAGTAAGGCTGGAAAGTTTGGCTGGATAGGATTTTCTAGGACTCGAAGGGAACTGAGGGAGAGCCAGTTGCAGGATTTTGATTTTTAAATAAACTTAAGAGCCTTATAGATTACATATAGCTCGACAGATAGTATGCTAGTAAAAGTAGAGAGACTGAATCGGAGAAAAGCGCGGTTCCGACTCCAGTTTGTGAGCTGGAACCATCGGTGAATACAATAATATTTCTTTATATTAAACATATTAGTCAATTATGTTCATTTCAAGGAATATTAAAGCTTAATTATTCTGCTTATATAACACTTAGTAATTATTAGTTAAAAAACTTAAGTTAAAAATACATTTATCTTTGAGATCTTGAACTTTAAAAAGCGCTCTTATATATCTTAATAGGTTATTGTGATGTAATTTTTGATTTCTACTATACATTGACGATAAATCTGGAATAAATAAAACAAAGACCTTTTTATGACACGTTTTTCAATTCAGCCCTTTTTTATATCTAGAATTGTTTTTATTTGTTTTTGAGTGGAAAGGTTACGTTCCTGTAGAGGTCCGATAAGATTTGTTCACAATTTATTGTTCGTCATTTTACCAAGATTCGTCTGGCGTTTTGTCTCACTGTAGCGTTCGCTTCTCGATCGTTTGTTTTGCTCTCGCACCCACTAAATTTACACAAAACTTAATTTGGGCTTACAATAGACACATCTGGTTTCGATATATCGAATAATACCCGCCGCAAGTTTCTAATTTCCCAACATTACAGTCCATATACGGCGAGGATATTTATGTGCCTTCATTTTATTTGGTCTCTCTGAATTCTCCAGAATATTTTAATGATATTTCTCGACGTTGGAAATAAGATTATTCCGGTATTTAGAGCTTTCGGCATTAGATCTCATTTTTAGAATTTTGTTTCTAAACAATGTTACTGTAATTTATGTTTCTGAAAGGCTATTTTCAGCTGTTTTATTTGAGTTTCGAATAAAAAAATTGAACTTAAAATATCAACTCTGGAAAATATCAATAATTTTATTTGTCAATTAAGTGATATATCTTACATTGTATTTAGTTGTTAAATATATAATATTATTTGTTAATTAAATTGTGAATTGTCTAAAAATTTAGACAAATTAAAAAGTTATTTTTCATATATTCTATTAAAACTTTTTTTACCTGGAATTTGTCACTAAGAAGTTCTGCGACGAATGTATGGAGTTGGAAGTTGTATATAATCATTGCATATATTATCATATTGTACGAGGGTTGTTCGAAAAGTTTTCATTTTTCAAACGTTTTGTAGTGTACATCTTTTTTCAAAGGTTTTACATTTTACTTAATTATGATCAATTTATTATAATATTTGTCAAGTATGATTCGATAGATGGTGTGCTGCGACATTTCAGGCGCGTGTGTTTAGTAGTTTCTCTGTGACGATTGCATAAATCAAGCCAGTTTCGATCTGTTAAAAGGTACTTTGTTTCTGAGCGTTTAAGCCCGACAGACATACCAAATAGATTAAATTCCACTTTAAAGGATTCTTTCTTTTTGTTTTTACTGTAAAAACGTGGGCTGTTGAAAGTAATCGTGGAGATGATTTCAAAATTTCACAATGTCGTATTAAATAAATGTCAACTGAACGTGCAACATTGTAAGCATCTCGATATGCCATCTCAACTACATTTTACATAATGTTTCGAATACGAAAAAGCTTTCCGCTCGATGGGTGCCGCGTTTGTTAACAGTCAACGATAGAAGCCTTTGAATGAACAATTCTCAATGATTTATTTTTCTCTTGAAACCTTTGACGTGAAACACTAAACTGAAAGAGATCACTAATCACCAAATCACTTGCTTTTAAATTCTCGATGCGCGTTTCGCTTGTCTCGTTAGCATTGTCAGAAGATATTTGTAATATTTTTCTTTATTTACTGCACTCATAGGTATTCACGTTAACATTTGGAATATCACCAAAGACACTTTTATTTATATTTTTACTTTTATTACTATATTATATTACTCTTTACGGCCTGCCAAATGGCCTCAGTTGCTGACGCGGCTCTAAACCCAAAAATTCCAATTCAAATAATCAGCAGATGATTCAATCATTTAGATAAATAGTGTGATTTGGTTTGGTTAGGTTAGATAAATCTATCAGCTCTAATTTAGTTGTTAGGTATCGATTTGTTTAAATTTCAATTCTGATCAACTTCGATGTTGTGTAACATCAGATGAAACATGAATTCAGCAAATGAAGCAACATGTCAAACAGCTTGTTAGAGTAGGTGAATGAAAGCGGTTTCATTTGCAGAAAAATGTTTGGCTATGATTATCTGAGATTCTTGTAGCGTCATGCGCATAAACTAGCTAAGAAAAAGCATGACCATCACCGGGAAATATTATGGTTCACTGCGAAATCAGTTGAAGGGCGATATTCACAGTAGACTGAATAATTGTAGCGTGTTCATATATGTTTTTTTCCTTTATTTGGGTTTTTCGCCACTATCTAAAACTCAAAAAAATATCAAAAATACCTGTTCTTATGTAAAGAAAGAATCACTGGGTAAAAACAAAAAACCAAACGGAGACAAATTTCTCAGTGATTCTTTTTTGTAATAAATTTGCCTAACGAACAAAATTTTAAAGATATAAAAATGTTATAAAAAATTTTTCAAACTTTTAACGTTAACGTTTCGGATAATACTCTCCCCCCCGTTTTCAAAACTAAACTAAAAAAATAAATTATATTAATTTGTAATATATAAAGTAACGAGTGAAAGTAAATATATTTTTTTGTGTATGTCAACACTACTTACATTGGCAACAATAGATTTTCATGACTGTGACATACTACCAAAAATATATATAGGTAATGTTTACTGTGTGATTGTGTATTCAAATATTTAAATGTGTTTAATTGCATTCTTAAGAATCGGGAACCAAAAAAAAAGGTATTTTTGATGTTTTCTGAGTTTTAGATAGTGGTCAAAAACCCAAATAAAGGAAAAAAATATTCCCGGTAGACGTCAAACAGAAACTGGCCTTTCACAACGATAATTCGCGTGCTGCAAAATTCCATGGTCTGCGCTTCCAAGTGTTTTCACATGTGCCGTATTTACCTGATTTGGTTTTCAGCTATTAGTTCACCTTTCCAGAACGGAAGAGATGACTCAAAAAATTACTTTAAATGATAATGTCAAAGCTGAGACAATGGCTTATTCTCCAGACTTGGATAAATGGCATTATAGTGATGGTATTAAATAGTTAAAAGTACGTCGCTAGTCTTCATATATTGAATTAAAAGGTGAGTACGTGGAAACATTACAAAAATCCTGCGGATTTCTTTGTCAGGCTAGGAACTCTCGTAAACAGGACCTTTCCTATTCGGGCTATAAAATTTGTTTCGACCTTTTTTGGAGTGTAAACGTACTTAGATACGTTTTTGGTTAATGGGTTCCCGTATTTCTACAAAACATTGAATTTTTAGTTGCCAGAAAGACGAAAGTTTATTAATGAAAATAACACATACAAAAACTATAAAATGTTTATTAGAATTTAGAAATAAACGATGATATAAATATTAAAAGACGGAATTATTACATGTTTGAGCCTAGTATATATGGTTATTTCAGAGCTTTTCGTTTTAAAACAAATATTACTGCGATACTACGTCAGATTCGGTGGATTCGTTTTCTTAATCCTAACTTTCCAGTTGCCGGAACTTTGTTCTATATGACTATGTTTCGTTTGCAAGGAAATGCGCCTCTATAAAGGTGTATTTCGCCAGCTCTTAGAATAAAGATGCCGCGGTAGGCCTTCGTGGTACGATAGCGGCTTGTAGGTGGAGGTAGTCCCCCTCCTCTTTCCCCCCCAATGGAGTGGGGGGGAAAGAGGAGGGGGACTCTAGAGACAAACAACCAGGCATCGAAATAGTCGAGTCGTCTTAATTTCTATTCAAAAACGACGCCTACCGAATGGAGATCGAGGAGATTTGCACAAAGAGCTTTTGGACAATGGTTAATTGGTCCAATCATTTGGTTTAAATTTCAGCAAAGTTGAGATTTTCAAAAGTTGAAGATTTTTAATGACGTCATTTAAAAACATTATTTAGAGGGCTATTCTTATAGAAATCGCTAAAGTTTTTTAATCAAAGAGTATGCAAATATTATTATTTTTAATGGTTTGAATAAAGCTCTTAATATAAGTTAAAATCAGTTTAGTCTTAATATGGGGAACATTATTGATTGATTTGTCAGTTACTTTGTGATAGTTCATTTTTTAAAAAGGAATAAAACAATATTTTACTTTGTTATCTATCACTTTTATTATCTATCACTTAAAGTTATCTATCACTTAAAAGTGATAGACAAAAAAAAAGAGAAAGAAAAAAGAGATAAAGTAAAAAATTGTTTTATTCCTTTTTATGGGGAACATTGATTCCTAGGGTAATATGTTTTAAGCTATTTTATTATAATTTGCTTTAAATTATATGAGTTATGTTTTTTTAAAGAAATTTTGCTTGGTTATAAAAAGATTCACTCTACGCACACCTAAATAATTTATTTTTGAATACTTCCTTTACTTAAATTTTGTCATTCAAACCTATTTGTTGCGACAGAAATAATTGATTATTTTATGGCGTTATATCAGTAGTTATCAGGTTAACAGGTGGATATATAGGAATATTCCTTGGAAACTGTTACGAAGATCAATAGTGAATCAAGTGATTAATAGTGAGATTAATTTTTTGAAATACACCAGTCAGCGTAGTTCAGTATTTCAATCATTACTAGAGCAATTACACTTTACCAGTGTTTTGTTAGTGGATAGAAGATTTGATTCAAGGCTATGAATACTACAGTACCATGATCTTTTATAAAGCAATGTTTTTTAAGAAGAATATTGGTAGCGACTACTGTCGGGAGTTGTCGATGGTAAACTATAGCGTACGACAATTTTTAACTTATAAACATAATTTTGAAAGAGCTGTTGATAGCTACAATACGCTTATATTGTAAGATCATATACAGGTTATTGGCACTGGGTCTGCAACAATATACAGAATCCATTACATACAATTGATTGTTTAAAGGCTTTTCGTTGAAATGAACTATTTCTAATTGAACACCTAAAATCTGTGCATATCATAGTTAACAAACTTTACAATTACCTAGTGAAGGTTATATCTAAAGGATTCACAACTCAATAAGAGATTTAACTTTATTTTAGAAAATCAGTGAGGTGAGAGTTTCTGTTCATAGATAAAAACTCTCCTTTAAGAATACTAAATATGTTGTGCATCTATAGGTTGTTTTCTCTGTCATATTTATTTTGAAATATTACACTCTTGTCCTCTTTACTTCTTAAGTAAAGAGGACAAGACTAATAGTATTATTACAAACTAATAGATTATTACGAGGATAAATGAAAAATCTAAATTCTTTTCCAATAGATGGTGGTGCGGCCGCAAAAGTGACTGTGTCTCTAAAATGTTGCTTCCATTTTGCAATGTTCCATGCATTTTAAGCCGATATGACAGCTAGTTTTGATTTGACAGTCTTTTAAATCAGATAAGTTCGATATTTTTGTTATCATGGATTGAAGGGAATTTCGTATGTCGATTAAACACTACTTTTTAAGTGAAAAAACTACAGCAGAAACGAAAAAAGAGTGACGTTCCGCGCTGCGAACAAATTCCGTGATATCGTATATATTGGCCAATTGAAGAGTGAAGGTAGAGGGGTTATTGACGTTATAAACTTCTCGAAAGAATGCATATGGAATATTCTACAAGAACAATTGAGAATAAGAAAGCTATAAGCACAATGGGTACCATGTTTGCAAATTTCATACCAGAAACGGAATTAAGTAACCACTTCACAGAGGTGTTTAGACATGTATAAGCGCAATCCGAAGCATTTTTTACGGTGATTTTGACTGTTGATGAAATTTGGATTCATTACTGTATACCAGAACTGACGGAACTGTCAAAACAATGTCAACTGTCAAATGGATTTTACTCGGCGAACGCGTCTTGAAGAGATGA
>JARFXV010000605.1:140000-237500 GCA_031761425.1 Cosmopolites sordidus
TGAATACATTAATAACAATTAATAAAATAATTAATACCTTTAATATTAATTAATAATTAAGCAATTACCTAACTTAATGAAGTAAATAATTAAATACATTAATTAATATTAATTAATTAATGTTGAGGTGGCTCATGTACCAAATTATGAATATATGACTTCAAGTCGGATATGAAATGTATGTGGTTACCTTATTAAAGGGGAAACATTTATCGTTTTTATTGTAGAAGGAATTTCAAAGAAATTCTCATATTTAATGCGTTCCTTAAACTCACTGAATGCGAGAGATGCACCTAAAAACATTTCTAAAGACTAAATTTGAAGGAAATTAATTTCTCAGCAAAATTCTACACGTTGAACATTCGGAAAAGTATTATATGTATAAAAGGAAAATATTTCCTCACTAGCCTATAGAATATCCTAGAATATTTTGTCTGTTTTGAAGGTCCGTTATTGTTTTATGTTTCTTAAGGCATTTTTTTGTTAGATCTGGCGCAGTTTACCTTTTTCCCATTTTCGAAGTGTACAACGGTGCCAAACTGAGCTTTGATCTTTTTTGATTAAGTTGCAGCAAGGTAATTGAAACCATGCTTCGGTTGGTTAATACTTCATCTCCATGCTAAATCTTCGTCTATTGTTAAATGTGGAATTATACAGGGCTTTTCACTTTATCCTTCTTAGCACATTGGTGTAACATTCTTGACAAAAATATGGTATATTATTTAATTTACGAGTTATTACGACATTATTTATTATACGAAGTATACTTGGAATCTTGCATCTTTTCAACTTTCAACCTGATGTTTCAAAACTTTAAAACATTTTTTAATTAGATTCAGAAAGAAAGTGCTAACGAAATGCTAAGTAAAGTGCTAGGGAAGAAATTGATGTTTATTTTTGAGGAAAATCTGGTACAATGAAAAGAAAATTACAAGAATTTTTTCTTCGAATTAATTTAAAACGTATATATTAAATGGAAAACCTTTCAAAAAAACTGTCAGAAGTGTAAGATATATCCTCCATGCCATATTTTACCGAATTGCAAGAACCTAATACCATATTATCAATTTGGTTTTCGATGAAATCACAGCCTAGTTCGGTAAATCTATCGAATAGTTAAATCAATCACTAACAATGCACTTTTCCTAGTTAAGCACTAGGTAGAATATATGGTTTTATCCAGATCATCATCTGAAGAACCATGAAAGGGCCTATTAAGTCCGATCCTGTGCCTAATATACAGTGCGGATTTATCTCTCTCAATAACATTCTTCCAATCTTTCCTCCCCAACGCTCATTTTCTCTATCCTTAGTTCCCCTCTGATCTAAGACATTTTTTTAATTATCCATGAATTTTGTTTTCGATTTCCCTGTTTTCTTAGATCCAATTGGCTTGCTAGACATTGTTTTTCTAACGGGAGCATCTTCTTTTATAATTAGGGTGTCCGTTCATCTAAGGCGATTAACTGCAACATTAATCTTTAAGTACCGACGTGTGATGTGACAGACACTTCGACCATTCTAAATTTTGAGTTACCTATGTTAGAGCAGTAGTATTATCCCGCGCTTCTCTTTACCCCCCAGCAGATCGCCAGTCAGCGTTCATGGAGAGTGGTAGTCTTGGCGCGCACATTTTCGGTAATTTATGGCTGTTATAAGATCGCGAGTGGTCTACCAGACCACTCGTCGGTACTTATGTAACTTTTTTCTGATTATGTTTTTTACGAATCTGATTCTGAAGTTTTTTGATGATCTGATAATTCAGGACATTCTTACTTTCACTAACGTGAAGTAGCAAAAATACAGGGAACATTTCAAAACTGAAACAGAATTGCATGATACAGGCGAGATTGAATTAAATACTTTCGTGGTACTTCTTCTTTATTCAGTTTTATTCAAGTCCAATCACTTTATTGCTTGAAATAGATTATTCAAATTTTTAAAATAGTAAAAAATGCTTATAACGAGGACTGTGATCTGTTGTTTACGATGGTCACTGATCGTACCACGTCTACCACGAGATAGGTAATACACATCAACCACGAGAATTGCGCTTGTCGATAAAAAACGTCGTAGGACCAGATGCATCGAAAAATCAAAGGGAAGATATTAAAATAGAGGGTAATCAATTTAGAAAATTGTGTCATATCTATTCTCAAGACTAACTGTGTCATATCTATTCTCAATACCACTGGCAGATTAAACTGACACCAAGTAGTTAAATTATCATTCGCTTAGGAAAAAACAATTTTGCGCAAACGTATTGTTGTCATAATTGCGTCATAATTTTTTACGATTAAAAGAATAATCCCCTGTTCATATTTAACTGAGGTAGCCGATACTTGGTGGAAATTCATTTTAAATAAAAGACCTAAGACTTGTGTAAATTTTAGACATGTGTAAATTTCCAATATAGTTCTTTTATTTAATCCCCTGTTTGGTTGTTCCAAAGTAAAAAAATTTAAAAAACTTTCAAACTTGAAAAACACGCTTCAAATAAAATTATTGCGTCGTTTTTTTTAGTTTTTTTTCTGGACATGTGGTTACCGTGAAATTAGAGAATTAACCGACTATGTACCAATTTGTCTGCTGGAAGGCCTTGGAGAATTTCGTAAAAATAATCGAATCATCTCATAATCCTTCATTATGAAAATGCGGCTCTCAGAGAACTGCTCAGTTGACTTGTTCAATGAACTAGCAATGAATTCATATATAATTGTTTGTATAGTTTCGATGTATCAACATGTAACATTTCTTTTTTATTATTTTAAAGATAAATATACTTAGCCTTTGATTATTGACGCATAGTTAAGCTGGGAATGTTATTTCTGAGGTTGCCACTCGCGATTTGAATACAGACTTAATACTTTGAAAATTTGTTTAAAAAAGCATCAAAGTGAATGGTGTAAGAAGAGAATATTCTGAAAGGCAAATATACAATTTATACAATCTGAGTTACGTGTGATAAGTGGATACGTGTGATAAATTTAACTTAAACACATTTGCCAATCTCGTAACTTTTCGATTTGAGTAATAACACTTCTGATATCAAATATAAAATACTATCAAATATCATTCAAGGTATTTCCATAACATTTTTTAAACAAATTATCGTAGGATATTTATGAAAAACACCATATATTATTTAATACAATTGTTACGGTTGTTGGGAAATCATTCAAACTTTAATTCGGCGGAAAAGCTATTTCGTGCTCTCGCGACATTTTCCATAATATGAAACAAACGTTATTAGAGCAAAGCCGCTTTTCAAATGTCATTATTGCGACGAAAAATGTCAGACACAGAAAAAATCGTTTTCGGTGTTTTTTTCCAATTTTTCAGTTGGTTTGATGTAATTTATTTCCGTAATATTAACTATTTTTTAAGTCAAAATTTGACTTTTTGAAACAATACACTTTTAAATGAAACGATTTTTTAATTTTAACAGGATAATCATATTGTCGAACGTATGTACGAATTTTAGAATTGGTATTATTGCACAACAGTGTTGTTGTTGGTACAACAATGTCTTATATTGTTGGTATATGACGATGGCAGAATAATCCTGGGCTTATATGATGATGAGTAGAGGTTCTGAAATTTGTCGTTTAATAGGACATAAAGAGTCATTATTCTTTTATTGTAGTTATTGATGGATATTTGTATAAAGTAAAGTAAAGTTTTAGGGTTAGAGGTGCATCAGCAACTAAGATTACTATTTAGCGACAGGACCTATGGCTTAACTTGGGTTCCGAATTATGGTCATCGGCTAACCTCGATCAACACACCCCTCGGGATATTAACCACTGGTTTTCTGCTTAACTATAAGTCTCTCTCGAGAAGCCTACCGACTGGCGAGGAACCAACTTAGAAAACCTGTCAGAAGGCATCCGACCTTATTCAGTCTGGAACTGGCATGACTGAGGGATGATTCCTTGTCAGATTTTACACTCTTGCCTAGGAACATTAACAAACATTTAGAAAAAGTCAACAACTAAGTACGGAAATTGAACTATTGAGGTTTCAGTATATCATAGGTGGCGCCAACATTATTCAACAATCGTGCAACACAGCACAGCGAATATAAATTCTTATGTGACAAAGCTTACTTTGTTACTTAAATTCTTATGTGACTAGCTTTTAAAAACATAATAATAAAAATCGAGTGAAAATATCTCTGGTGTTATGCAGCACCTGAACTTTTTTTTTGTAAAGCCGATTATTAGATAGAACTCACCATAGTAAAAAAATATACTTTGAACAAATCTTTTGTAATTGATAACTAAAATCCAAGTAACAAGTCAAAAGTACACGGTCTGACAAATAAAACACACTTTTTTGCAAATTTCGACTTTATTCATTAATATATTTTCCTTGAAAAGCACTATCATCATTCCAAATAGAACTTTGCCTTTCTCTTTGCCTTTAAAATATCCTTCAATTTCGGCAATTACCTGTTCATTGGAGTGAAATTTCTTTCCAGCGAGCATATTTTTGACATCTGAGAAAAGGTAATAATCACTGGGGCCTGATCTGGAGAACACGCTGGATGAGGAAGCAATTCGAAGTGCAATTCATGCAATTTTGCACTCGTTGCCAACAATTTATAACACGGTGCATTGTCTTGTTGTAACAGTAATTTTTTTTTATTCATTTGGAGCCTTTTTGCGATCTCATTTTTCATACGCACCAATATCTATATGTAATATTCTCTGGCTTTACCTTTCTCGAGATAATCGATGAACAATGCGCACAACATGCGCATCCCAAAATACAGAGGCCACAACCTTGCCTACCGATAGTTGTATTTTTGGTTCCTTTGGACGGCTTTCACTGCCTGGTGTCCACTCAGCTGAATACCAATTTGCCTTTGGAGTGTGGTTACGGATCTGTGTCGGTAGGCTTTTCCAGATAATTTCGGTTAAGCATAAGACCAAGGGTTGATAGCCCAAAGGGGGGTGCTGACCGGGATTTTTGGTAGCTGATGACTGTGGTTCGGAACCCACGTTAAACTGTCCAGCCGCTAAATAACCTTCTGAGTTGCTGATGCGGAAATAACGGACAATGAGAAATGCAGATAGTGCTTTTGGCAGCGTCGATTCAGCTTACAGCTAGTGCAAAAAACCCTGGAAGAAAACAAATAAATTAATAGGGCTAAACAGAAGCTGATAAACAAAAGAACGCAAATTTCTGCCTTAAGGCGTGAGGATGGTACAGTGTGCAGAGCGGGTTCGCAAATGTTAGCGGTTGTCAGAAAATTTTATTCCCAGTTATATGAAGATAAGAACAAATCAAACACAACAATACCCACGGAAGAACAAATTCCAGATATTCTAATGAAGGAAGTAAATAATGCTATAGAATGGATGAAAAGTCTCCAGAAAAGGACAGTGTAACAGTTGAAATACTAAAAGCTGGTGGTCGGACGTTACATAGAACACTGGCAAAATTATACTCAAAATGCCTCAAAGAACAAAAAGTACCTGACTTATGGAAAAATGCAGAAAATGCTTTTACATAAGAAAAGAGCACAGGAAGATTTAAAGAACTACTATCCAATAAGCCTCCTATCAGTAATGTCCAAAGTTTTCACTAAGATAATATCTAAAAGAATATTAAGGAAACTGAATGACTCACAACCACCAAGAGAACAAGCAGAATTTAGAAGTGGATTCACTACAATGGATCACATCCAGGCTGTACAGCAGGCCATAGAAAGGCACAACGAATACACCATACCACTGTGCTTGGCTTTTATCGACTACGAAAAGACATTTGACTCCATCTCAAGGCATGCCATAATGGATGCACTGCTTAGTCAGGGGGTACACAAAGTATATGTAAACCTAGTAGGATCGATATATGATGGAGCTACAGCGACAATTCACCTTGATGATCTTGAAGTGAGAATTAATGTATTACGAGATGTATGGCAGAGTGATGCAATATCGCCTATTCTTTTCTCGGCTTGCCTTGAGGAAGTATTCCGTAAATTGGATTGGGAACAGGATGGTGTAAAGATCAATGGTTCAAAATGAAACCATTTTAGATTTGCAGACATAGACATAGAATAGTTGCAAAGGGCGGGAGAACCATTTGGCTTAAAAATAAATCTGAAAAAGAGTCAGGTGATGTTCAATCAATTCGCTGAGGACAGGATAATTTCAGTTTTAGGAAGGGATTTGGAGGTTGTGGACCACTTTATATATCTTGGGCAGATGATTTCAATGGAGAGGGATACGCACGGGTGGTTGAATGGCGTGTGGTGGAACGGCGTGTTATGTGTGGCTGGCAGGCTCAACATAGTGTTTAAGAGTAGATTCCCACTTTGCCTGATAAGAAAAGTATTCGATCGGTGCGTCTTGTCGGTTATGACATACGGAAGTGAAACCTGGACACTCACATCGTAGTCAATTCAAAAACTTCTGGTAGCACAGAGGGGAATGGAAAGATGTATGCTTGGCATTACAAGACGAGACAGAAAGCCCTGTGTATGGATCAGGGAACAAACGAAAGTGTGTTGAGAGGTGATGGGACGACAGGTGGACCAGGGCAATCATGGAGTAGATACCGCTTGGTCCCAAACGCCCGCGAAGAAGATCGAAAGCTCGATGAACTGATGACATCGTTGATTATATAGGACCCGAGTGGCAGTGGAAAGCCCAAGACCGTGAAAGTTGGAAGCATGCTGAAGAAGCCTTCATCCTGCAGTGGATCGACACGGGCTGATGATGATGATGATGATGATATATATTTATATATATATATATATATATATATATATATATATATATATATATATATATATATATATATATATACATATATACATATATACATATACATATATATATATATATATATATATATATATATATATATATATATATATATATATATATATATATATATATATATATATATATATATATATAAAGATGTAACGTATTAAATTACTACCAAGTGCATCGAATCTCCTTCTTCAAGCTTTTCTTTCATATACCAGATCTTCGTTTAAAAGTCTGCGTTCCATTGTTCCGCGAATTCCAAGACCTTCTAGGTCCTCCTTGCATCCTCCTGTCTTGTAGAGCTCACTGGAACAAATTTCTTAGACCATGGGTTATCCTCCATCCTCATATGATGACCATACCATCGCAAACTTCTTTTTTTCGATACGATTAATGATTGTCAGTCTCTGTTATTCGGTTACAGATTTCTGTTTGGTATGTGTTGTAATTGGGATATTTTTGCGATCCGCCTGAGATGACAGTCATCAGTCAACTACAATAATACCTCAGCAACAGGTATTCCAGTAACAAAAGAGGGTATTGAAAATCTACTAAAACCATTAAAAAATCCCAGATCATTTGGCAATGACGGAATAGCAAAAGAACAACTAACTTACCGTGGGGAACAATTCATAAAATACTTGCAGATATTGATATATAAAGTAATTCAGCACCAATCCATACCAGAAGAATGGAAACTGAGCATTACAATCTCCTTACTCAAAAAATGGAGGAAAAAATTAAAATGGTATTTCATTGCTGACTGTAGTTTTGTGACAGTGTTATACGACAGTAATTAAGTAAATGTATGAAAATAAATGAAGAATGGTTTGAATTTAGAAGGAACAGAGCAACATCATATACAATATTTACCCTGCAATACCGTATCATATAAAATATTTACCGATCTGTAAAATGTCTATCGAATTTTACATTGCATCATTTATCTATTTTGTCGATTCGTTTAAAGGATTCATAGAATTCAGCTAGACGATATACTAGTCTTATTAGAACAAAAAGGTGTTCTGAAAAGTTCTCGTAAACACTATAACTTATGTTTACTCTCGTAAACATTATAACTTGACGTAAACAGTTAATTAAACAGTATAACATTATAAGGGTGTAAGAGTAGGGTACTTTCGTCAATTTAATAAACGATTTTTGTCACAATTTTGAACAATAAGTTTCCTTAAAATCTGTATACAAAATGCAACTATTTCCGCCGAAAACAGATCAAATAATTGGCAATGTTGCATTGTCGTATATTTTTTGTATTTTGTAATTCTGTCGTATAGACATTACAAATTGTGACTAGGATAATATATCTAACTAACAATAGTTTTCTATTATCTAAATTAAGAACTAAAAAATTATCTTAATCATAGTCTGTTTGGTAGATACTTGTCCAGCGACGTGCTCCACAATGCACTAATCACTCTTTTCATGTGATTGACACACGCATATACTTCAGCCGCCGAATAAATCCGTTGTTGTCGAGTAATGAGATCACTTCGACATTTTCATGGCTTTCTATCCTGTTCTGGTGTTTGCTTCATTTCGGATGTACCACGGGGCAATGACGATACTGCGAAATACTTTATTTTGGAACGTCTGAATGACTTTTATATTAGATTTCTAGAATTTCAGAATTTATCTATGCTTCAGAATTTACTTATAAAGAAGCAGTTTATTATGTATTGACAACACAGAGTGGCGCTCTAGTAGCCAATACATTTTTGTGAATTTGAGACCCAGTTGCTCACGTTTCTTTTTCACATGCGTTTTCCACCTTAGCTTGGCATCCAGAGTCATGCCCAGAGACTTTGCTTCGTTGGCATGTGGGATTTTTTTTGGGTTGACTATCTCTGGTATATAGTTAAATTTCCTGTTGATGAAATTGACATAGGTCGAATTCGCCTCATTTAATTTAATGCGCCATTTCTTTGTCCAATTGGTGACATTGTTGACAGTTGTTTGGAGTTTGTGCGTAGATGAATGAATATTATTTCCAATAGCGAGTAAGGCAGTATCATCGGCGAATGTTGCCGTCACTACTCCACTGCTCTGCCGGATATCGCTGGTGTACAGCAAATAAAAGACAGGTCATTGTCGTATATATGTTGATCGAAATAATTCAATTTCTTGCTTCATTGGCATCTTAAGGTAATATTTGAAAACAAAATGAAATATTTTTATAGCCATTCATTGCATGCGTTTAGGTATAAATTTGGTTTGTTTTATTTTAAACAAAAAATAAATCTTACACATTATTGTCGTTTAATACCAAAGTTAATGATACTTTTCTTTTTTTACTGGCGTTTTTCACATCATAACATGTTTGAAACGATTCACGTCACATTAAGAAAAGCATGATTAACCGTTTGATTAAATTATCTGTTCACACTGTTTCCACCATCCCATTCCTTGTAAAAGAAGCTTCGTCGGTTTATAAAATAGTGTTAAAAAACAAAAAAATATATCCATTGTAAACTTTTTTGCCTGCGTGACAAACCAGTGAGTAAAAGTGCTTGTACCCTTTATATATGATATGGTATGGTATTGTAGAGTATTTGCTATTTTGTATTCTATATACAATCCACTGGGAAACTTCTTGCGTTCGAGCACTGTCGGTTCAATTTTCTTCAAAAAGATTTGAAATTTCTTCGCCTTTAGGATAAACTTCTCGTTGGCGCCCACATTCTTGAAATTATGGAATCACACTACCCGTGTCCAAAAGTCTTTGAGAAACTTGAACAAATGTTTGCCGAGCTGGAAGCGGCCTTTCAGGCTATCGTTGCTCGTAAATTTTAAGAGTTTCCTCTCGGAATTTTAAAGAGCTTCTCCTTATATAAGAAGCATATCATGATATTGGCGTACAACATACATTTTTACTTTTAAATTAAAGTTAAATACGCGCACAGACATACAGGCAAATAATTTTTGTCGCAATGTTTGAAATAATATTTTTTGCGGATGGTTTGCAACATTGTCGCATCGATGTTTTAACTATGTTCATTAATTTATTTACCAATTATTAACCAATTAAAATTTGCTAAATAAGCTTTTACACATATTTACTTAAAATGATAATTTTTTCAGTTTTTGATTACTTTTTGTGGTGGTTTTGGTAACTTTTTCTTGGGATTTTCTGCATTTTTTTTCTTGGGAATCCTTGTTGTAAAGAACTTTGTTTTTTAAAATGGTGAGAATAATCGTTATGTAAATTTACAAAAGTACTTTCCCCTGCACCCTGTACATTCGCTAACATAAATAAATGTGGGTCTACAAGATTACTTGTAGATCTAATTCAAGTCAAAATAGGGATAAGACAAGGAGGAGGGATAAGACAAGGAATTAAATGTATCGAAAGATATAAAATGGGTACATCGGTGAACAATAATTTGTTACTTTGACGACGTTGTTTTAATAGCAGAAATCGAAGATAAGCTTTAAAGACTATTTTATCAAATGACTTTAGCTGCAAATTTTTCATATGAAAATCATATAGTATCGAAAACTAAAATGAAATTTATGACGATCACTAAAAACCCAGTCAGATGTAAAATAGAAATAAACTTGAGTACACAAGAACAAGTAATGGCATATATCTATCTGGGACCTGCTATAAGCAGCGATCAAAGTCTGATCAAAAACGTACAACGATAAACATTCAAAGTCGCAAGAATATCAGGATGTCAGGGATGCGAGGGTAGAATGAAAGGTCTAGTAAATATATATCTTTTGAATCAATTTTTTTTTCAGTCGAAAATCGAATCCTTTCAGCTCGATACGATCGATTTCCAAATCTTTTAAGCATTAAAAAAAATACGATTTGTCGAACTCTGCAAAATACTTCTCGGCTTCGGCGATTATTTCTTTATTTTATGTGAATTTTTTTATAACCAGTCATTTCTTTATGTCTGAAAAGAGGAAAAAGTCGGAAGGGGCCAAATCCGGAGAATAAGATAATTTTTTTTTAAGCTCTAATTCTGTCATTACAAATTGTGACTATATTAAATCTATCTAACTAACAATATTTTTCTATTATCTAAAATAAAAACTTATTTTTATCTTAGTCTGTTTTGTAGATACATGTCCAGCGACGTCCTCCACAGTACAGTAATAATTCTTTTCATGTGATTGACACATGCGCAGAATAAATTCCAGGCACCCTTCATTCTCACTACACTAATTCGAACGGTTTCAGTCTCTTCGACCGCCTCATAAGTCGGTTGTTTGGTTGTTTTTGGTGTTTTCTTGCAACTTCGACCATAAGCACTTTCAGGTCTCGATGGATGTTTTTATTTGTACGCGGATGTACCACGGATGTGGTACGCGCCGGATGTACCACGGGGCGTACATCCGGCGCGTTAACAACACTGTGAAGTACTTTATTTTGAAACATCTGCCTAACTTTTACATTAGATTTACATGGACTAGATTTACTTTCCTTCTTAGCTTGGCATCCAGAGTACTGCCCAGATACTTTGTTTCGTTGGCATGTGGGATTCTTTTCTGATTGACTCTCACTAGCATCTAGTTATTTTTCTAGTTGGTGAAATTGACATGGGTCGACTTCTCCTCATTTAATTTGATGCGCCATTTCTTTATCCAATTAGTGACAGTGTTGACGGTTGTTTGGAGTTTGTGCGTAGCTGACTGAATTTCTTTTCCAGTAGCGAGTAAATCAGTATCATCGGCGAATGTTGACATCACTACACCACTTCTTTGCGAGATATTGAGGTGTACCGCAATTAAAGGACATGTCCGAAAACGCTGCCTAGCGGCACTCCAGCACATATCTTTTTAAAATCTGAAAATTCCTTACCATGCTTGACTCTAAAGTGATGGTCAGTGATGTCTGATTGAAGAATTTGGCTCATTTGTTGTTGTAGATATTTTTTTAGCTTGTTTTCCAGGCCCTGGTGCCAGACTTGGTCGAATGCTTGGGCCACATCGAGGAATTTATTTGTACAAATATTTTTCCCTTTTAGTGCTCTCTCGATTACATCAGTAATTCGATGTACTTGATCTATTGTCAAGTGCTTATTGCAGAATCCAAACTGATGCGTTGGAATAAGATGCTTCTCTTCAATGATGGGTTTGAGGCATTGTAAGAGCAATTTTTCAAACAACTTGGATATAATTCGCAACAAATATAGTGGGCGGTATGATGTTTTGTCTTTAGGTGGTTTGCCAGGTTTCAGAATCATTATAACTTCAGCAATATTCCATTGCACTGACCTGATTTGTACTACACCGTTGAAAATATGAGTCAGCTTCATGATGGCTTTACCTGGTAACTCCGTGATCATTTGCACTGTTATTAGGTGATAACCTGGGGCTTTCTTTGGATTGAGATGTTTGCCAATGGCTGTAACAATCTCTGCTCTGGTGATTGGCTTAATTATCAGGCCATCCTTATTGTTAATGTGCGGGATTTCTTTTAAGCCAATCGGTGGATGAGACGAGAAAGTATTCTCTAGGTATTCAGCGAATATTTCTACTTTTTCTTCATCTCGTCGGGCTGAGTTACCATTGCTTTTGCCGATTGGCGGGTCAAGGATTTGGTCGCTTACCATAGTGAGTAGTCAGAGCTTTCGTGATCGGTTAACTTACGTAGGTAGTTCTCAAAGCTTTCATTTTTGATGTTTATGATGCCATCTTTGACCTATTTACACAGTTTATTTAGCAGTCTTTTGTCGTCCGGAGACCGAGTTTGCTGGTTTTTTCCCGGCTTTTTCTTTTTTCGTATACCAAATCTCGAATTTTCTTGATATAATTCAATCCTGATATGTTTGGCTTCAATGTGGGTGTATTATTCCACGCAACTTGCTGCAGGTCAACCATTAGTTTTTCAACTTCATAGTCTAGCTGCTCTTTCGTTTTCGGGGTTATATTTAGCTAAATTCTTTGTTCAAACTCTATTCGAAATTCGTCTCAATTAGTTTTCCCTTTAGTAAAATAGGGGGCTGTTGCTTGGTGATTACAAACTCACTTAGTGAGAGCACAATTGCTCTCACTAAGTTGAAGTCACCTGCATAGAAGTCACCTCCGATAATGAAGCGATTTCCTAATAACCTGAAGAAGCAAGGAAACTGTTCCTCCATTCGTGACTTTCTTGCTGGGCAATATATTGCAGATCTTTAGATTTCATCTATACTATCACAGTTATCGCTTGTATTTTAGGGGTATTATATTCAGCATTTACGTATAGCTTTATGTTTTCTTTGATTATAAATGCTGATCTTCCTTTTCCTGGTAGGTCCGAGCGGGCGGTGTGATACACATTGTATACTCTTATTTTACAATAATTTGTTTTGGTCATGTATGTCTCTGACATTAGGTTTCGCTTATACATATCTAAACACCGCTGTGAAGTGGTCTCTCGATTTCGTTTTTGATCCATAGAGAGAAAATGTGACACCCATCTCATTGATAGCTTTCTAATGCTAAAATGTTCGTGAAGGTTATTCTGTACGCGTTCGTCCAAGATGCTCATCATCTCAAAAATCTCTCTATTCACAAATCTTCCGATTCTTCTTTATTCAAAGTCTTTACTTTGTGATCGGCCAATATCGCTATCATGAATATGAGTTATTGGTGTCATGGATTGTTGACACTTTTCTCAGCAGTGGCCACAACGGGGAATTTTGAACACGGAGCGTTACTCGTGCTGGTTCAGACACCTCATAATACTTTTTCAACATTTTCTCGGTTGGCATGATGGGTTTTCTATGCTAAAGTGATTTTTTTTCTGTGCTGATTAAATTCGTTTTGTAGATGATAGTGAACATATGTAGCTTATTCTTTCAAACACTGTTAAAACAAAATTAAATATATCGGCTTGAAATTAATGGAGCGTTACTGGACAAGAAGTTAAAAACGGATTAATTCCAGTGAATGAATATGTCCATCGGATGAAAGAGGACATATTTCTAACAACATCAGACGTTGCTATAAGACATAAAATCACAGAGGAGATTAATTACATTAAAGAAAGGATAAGACGGAGTATATAACGCTACAAAATCTAATATATTGCTACCACATATATAAAAGAAACTCCTTTCATAAAGTGAACAATATCAAGAGCTTTCATATTGTGAAATATGAAGAATTTGAATAGAATAAGCATTTATTCTATGTGAAAAATTAACGTTATACCTTATATTAACTATAATTATATTATAAATATAATATTACTATAATTAACTTTATAGGAAAAATTAACATTTATTCGACTCAGTGTTATTCAGCAATGAATAACTGTAATTTCGCATATAAAACAAAAATGTGTTTTTCTTTTATTTTAGATACGATGAAAATGTTAACGTGACAAATGAGCGGTAGAGCCGTTGAATCTTTGATTCGAAAATCACTTCAGAGAAATATTGCAACCATTTTAAGAAATTGCATTAAATGCTGATCAAAATAAATCGGAATTATCAAACTGAATTAATGACATTAAGACCAAATAGGACCGCCCAATTTGCTTGAACATAATGAAACGGTTTACTGATTGTTCATTAAATATTTTGTGCTGTACTTCATTAGTTTGTAGAAAGGAAAAGAAAATAAAAAAATAGAATAGAAATTTATTTTTAATTTAGTAAGGGGTTGTAACTTAAAATGCTCTTTACAAATATACACAGCTGATGAGCGGGTGCTAGCCATAGTAGACTGTTAAGAGTGGGTGTAAATTATGCTGCTTTAGCCCAAATCAACCGGTGAGTAGGCGTGGATTATGAGCGCCGCTGACCTTGCACGGAATAGGTCCGGAAATCCCTATGATGTTTGAGGAGTTCGCACCCCGTTTACCGCTATAGTGGCAAAATTTACTACAAATATATACTAACTACAGCACTACGTAAGTTATCAATACAAATCACATAAATGGTATATCAGTTATATTGGTTATACTAGGGCTATACTAGGCTATATTCACTATACTAGGTCAGTTATACTAGTACTCTAGATGTAGCTCCGTGAAAGAACTGAAAACCTTTAATTTGGCGCCATCTGAGAACCCTGTAAAAAGGTTTCAATACTGTCCCGATGTAGTGGGCACTCTGATGGGGTGACAGTGACCTTCCTTCGAGTTGGGTGTTTCAAATCTTCACAAAAAGGAGTACCCTAAAAAATGATAACTAAATCAACACAAAACTAAAGGCACTCGAGGTCTTATGGTTAGGACCTCGAGGTGCAAATCCGAAAAAATACGATAAACTAAATTATTACACCATGGAGGCTCTTCATCACAGGTCTCAACAGGAAAAGTTTGCTTCCACCACAAGTACAACCAACCTCAGATAATCTGCGAAAACTGCGACGAAAGACAGTTGAGCAGGACCTAAAAGAGATCGGAGGAACATGCATTCAATTAATTGGGACAAAATCGATAAGATCGATACTCCTTCTAACGCACTGGACAACCCACTGTGCTCGTTACTACTTTAAAGAAGAAAAAGGAATTCACGGAAACAGAAAAGGGAAAGCGCCATGATCTGACGCTGCGAGGGTGATGCTAGACGTTTAAAATCATAAAATGTGCTGCTTTTCAAACTTAATTTAATTTTTACCGGTTACATAATGCTCTTTCAATTTTCGGTTCTCAAAAAACCTTGAACGAAGATTTAGTGGGTGATTGAATCTTGAACACCATTAACAGATTTGCTCAAATATTTTTAATATAACACCCCTATATTTCTACCGTTACCACATACAAGTTCAATTTTTGTTAAATACGAAAATGTGAAACTGCTTAAAACTATCTTGGATATTTTCTATGTAATACCCTTTGTTATTGTTAAGCTCCTTAGCAAAATGACATTCTCTTTTAAGGCTCACAATATTAAAAAGAGAAAACGCCAATAATTAAATAATTCCTGCTTAGTGTAAAGCTCGCAACATCAAAAGACTTAAAATTTTAGTCTTTAATTATATATTTCTGTAATTAAATGATGGTAACTTCACCTTAATAGATTTTTTTCAGAAGGAACCAATTTTAACCCCCGGTACACACACTGGGATGTGGGATACCTAAACAAAAACTTTTTTATTTTTCGTTTTTAAAGAAATACCACTGGTGTAAATTTAGACTATATCTCACACGCTCACACGAAGACAGTGCATAAATAGCATCAGCCTGTGTGCATCGGACAATTGAGCCAGGTATCTCATACCCCAGTGTGTGTTTGATATAACATTTTTTTTGTTGTCATGTTAATAGTTTTTGCCTGGATTTTTTATGAATTTAAGTAAGTTTTACACTTATATCTTGTTTTTTGTTTTTGGTAACATATTTTCATTGTTTGTCCAGAAATGGCTTCTACATCACGCTATTAACCACTTAGTGATAAGGAATTGGGACGTTTGATTTTGGAATCATCGGATGACGAAAACGAAGATAAAATATTTGGTGGCGAAGACCAGAGGTGGTAATGAAGCCGGTGGTTTGGAATTTCAGTCGCATTCTGAAAGCGAGCAAACTGGAGAAGATGAAATCGAAGACAGGCCCCTAGCTACAAAACCCAAGAGACTTTCAATCGTAAAAGGAAAAGGCGATTACAAGTGGAGTTGCGAGGTTCGGGAAAAAAGAGGTAGACATCAGGCACAAAATTTGGCGAGTCATCTTCCTGGTGGTAATGGTGCAGCTAAGGAAATTACAACTCTCCTTGTGGCAAAAAAATTGCTATTTAGTCCCAATAAGCACTCATATCATAGACATATATTGTAGAAATAAAAGCTCTAATCGGATTGTCGTATTTGTGCGGTGTTCAAAAATCAGCCCTTTTAACTCTTAAAGAATTATGGTCAAACAAGTTAAATAAATGAAAAAGAGAAGAGATTTGTTGAATAGTTTAGCTTTCGATCTCGCCGAACCTTTCTTGAAGAGAAGGTTAGAAACAACTCTAAGAAGTATAAGGATGACAATCAGAGACATATTAGCTGCGGAAGCAGTCGAAGTTCCTGTGTCAGTTTTAGAGAAATACATTCGCTGTGCTTTCTGTTTAAGAAACAAGGACAGAAAAACAAAAAAAAATGTGCATTTATTTTCGGCTGCCGATGTGCGAAGAGCATAGGGCAATGAGTTGAGTTGAATGATCACACTGAAATTTTTTTAGTATTTGATTACCTCGCTAAGACTGGTTTTTAGATTAAGCATATTATTTCTATATTTTTTTACTTATTTGTATACATATTTAAGCTAATAATAATCTTTGTCCGTTCTGATTCGAATTTAATATTACTTTTTTCAGCTAAACTGAAGTTCGATTTAATTTCGTATTAAATAAAATTATATTTTTATTCAATCAATACGTTTGTTTTTTCCTATTAAGGGCGTTTTCTAAACATTATATTCATATGAACAAAGGATATTTAAATGCTGCTGTTTTTGACTATTAAACCACTTGAAACTCATGTGCGGTTTAATAGACCCCAGAGTGGGTTCCGCGTCAAAAAATAAATGATTAATGGTAATCAATTTTCCACCATTAATTTGCTATGAAAGAAGACGTTTAGGAAAAAGCAATAGTCAAAAATGAATGAGGTAGTAACATTAGAATTGATATGCATGATCAGGCAAATAGTTCAGATTTTGTTTACATGGCCGAGTAAAATTAATCAAGGGATGTGATTTAGAATTGAAAAACCTAAACTAGAATTTAACATATTAATAGTGAATAGTCCTGGTAAGTTTCATCATCTGTGACAATCTTTTGTAGCGACCTGGTCTGATAGTGTTTTGATATTAATTAATGTATATCTGTTTTAGCTAGTAAGTGAGCGAGTTGGGAAGAAAGCGGAAACAGATCTTAGGTTAGCCTTATTTATCATATAATATCATATAGAAGTAGTTGAATAGTTTTATTTGCTGAGGGAGAGGGAGCGGGGGACAGGGATAGGGAGTGAGGGAACGGGAGAGAGAGAGAGGAAGAGAGGGAGAGCTTTGGTTCAAGATATATTAACGGCACAAAATCAGATTGAAATTCTAAAAGAAACAGCAGAAAAGGTAGGACTCCAAATTTCCTTTGGAAAGACACAATACATGACCTGCAACCAACTAAGAATACCATTTCTAAAAACAAAATATGGTAACATCAGATGAGTCTTTCAATTCAAATATTTGGGTGAAATAATCATGGAAAATGGGTTGGAAAAAGCGGCCAATAAGGGTAAGGATAGGTATATGTCAAAAAATGGAAACAGCATTGAGACTTACACAAAATATTTACAACAAAAATGAACGAACACATTTTAATTCAGTTGCCCAAAATTTCACGTTGGCAAATGATGGTGCAAAGTCCTCGTAAACAGCATTCATCTCGGTTTTAATTTGAGCAGGCGTTTTGCCTTTCAAGAATTGCAAGAATTTAATGATGGCTCGATGTTCGATTTTTTTCAATTTTTACAGAAACACTAACATCGACTGACATAAGTGACAGTTATACCCGACATAAGTTAAACAACAACTAAGCATCTTATATGGCTGAAATTTTCAAGGTTATCTTTTAACGCATCCGCAGTTATATTAGCGGAATATTTTTCCCGAGTAACACCGTCTTCATGTTGAGGCTGGACACTTTTCAGGCTCATATATCATATATTGCCATTTTTGGATATTTTAGTGCCTAGGAATCAAAAATATGTTAGGTTTTGGTATCTTTAGAACAAACACCACCACCACGAGATTCATTTCTGACGATTCAAATTATAGTTTCCATAATAAATTGACTGGTTTAAACTTTATGGTATACAGATTAATTAACTTTTATTTAAACCAAGACAGTTATAACGAAAAACTAATATTGATTAGGAAGATGGCCGAAGTGAATGGTTATAATGAGAACATTATGACAGATTAATTAGAAAATATAAGTTTAGGGGATTACTGAAAGAATCTTTGACTTCTAAAATGGAACAATATAAAAACAAATTCATGGTAATACCGTTTCATGTACAATTAACATGATGGTTAGACAAGATTTTAAAATAAGTGGACATTAAAAAACCTTCAAAACATATAATAAGAGTCCCGTAAGTAATCCCGAGTAATACAAAGAATAAAGTAGACTAATATGAAAAATCGAGATCGGGAATCTAATAAATTTGTTGTCAACATTGTGATCGATGGTATATTGGGCAAACTAAAACATCTATATTAACCAGATATAGAGAACAGATCACCCACATTAAACATGGATGAAATTAGATATTATGTGTTGCGCACATGCATGATCATAATATTAGTAACTTAAGAGTTGTTATTAATTCTATTATAAGCTAATACATTTTGTTATATCAAGCCTCCAAGCTTCCATGTTGTTATCTTTCTTATTGGCGTATCCCTGTCTATTCTCATTACGTGTTCGTAACATCTTATTTTTTGTGCATTAATTATTCTCCCTATATTTTCCTCTTCTAACAATTTGTCGATTTCAAAGTTCATGTGGGTTTTGTACTCTTTTCCCACTTTCTTTGCTCCCATTATTGTTCTCATTATTTTGCGTTCAAAAATATTTAGTTTGTCCTCCTCTTTTGCTGTGAGTGTTATAGTTTCTGCCGTTATGTTACTATTGGCCTTATTATCATTTTGTATATTCCTAATTTATTCCTTGTGCTCGATCTCTCGTCTTTCAGTAATTTCTTGTTGCTATGGAATGCTCTATATCCTTTATGTATCTTTTTTCTATATCAAGTCCCTCATTCTTTCTATCTATCATGACTTCCTCACCCCAAATTTCTCAATATTCTATCTTTTTTGATTTATTTCTCATTTACTTCCAGCCATTTTTTTCTAGACTCGCGGTCAATTATTTCGATTACGTCCTTTAGTTCTCTCTGCTCTCTAGCAATTATTGCAATATCATCTGCATATGCCACTATCTCTACTGGGTGTTTATTTAGTTCCTATATTTATAATTTTCTGCATTATACTATCTAATGCTGTTATGCTATTATTCTCCCTCTCTAACTCCTTTTTTGATTTTTATGTCATTTGTCATTCCTTGCTCTGTGCATATTTTTGCTTCAGGTTCATTGATTACCATATCTATTAATTTTTCTAATCTTTCTGGGAACTTCCATATTTTTTAAGTTTTCCATGAGTTGTTCTTTCTTAATTTTATCGAACGTCTGCTTAAAATCTTAATTTAAATTTTATTTATTATCTATTATATATATATATATATATATATATATATATATATATATATATATATATATATATATATATATCATTAATTTTATTGAAATTTTAAATTTTGTTGAACGCCTGCTTAAAAAATGTTATGTGCTTATATCTTCTCCGAGATTTGTTTCAGTATGTGTATGGCATCTGCTGTGGATCTTCCTTTTCTGATGCTGCATTGATAATTTACTATACGTTTTTCTGTGTATTTCTACAGTCGTTTTTTTATTATGTTTGTAAGTACCTTGTATGTCGCGTTCAACAGGGTAATTCCTCTATAGTTTTGCGTTGTGTAAGCCACCCTTTTTTAGGTATCGATATAAAATTCGTGTTCGGTATCGGTATTAAAATGCCTGTTTTCCATTCATCAGGTATGTTTTTCATGCCATACCGTAAAATAAGTTGGTTTTGATTTAGTTCTTCCTCTCCGTGTTTAATTAGTTCTGCGCACATTCCATTTCATCCCGCAGCCCTTTTATTTTTGAGGTTTTTAATCGCTTGAACAACTTCCACATATCCGGGTTCTCTTACATTCTCATTTTCTGTCTGTTCTTCCTCCATTTCTGCTTCTCGCATCACCTTCTCATGGTTTTTTTCATTGTACCCATATCTCGTTTTCAATTACTATGGCTGCTTTCTTTTTTTGCGCTTATTTACCTGTTTGAAAATAACACTCATATTTCGTTTCTTATTTTCTTCTTCAATTTCATTTATTATTTTTCCCAACCAATTATTCTTTTTCCTTTTATACAGCTTTGTGTTCACTTTTCTAATTTCTTTATATGTCTTATCTTCCGGTTTTCTGGCTTTAAGCCACTTTTTCCTTGCGTTTTTGTTTCCCATCATATTTTCGCAGTCTTTATCGAACCATTATTTTTTTCTGTTTTCTTATATGATATGCTGTCTTCTGCTGCCTGCGATGCATCCTTTTATCGCTATCCAGTCTTCCTGTATGTTGTTGCTTTCATCCATTTCATTTATTTTTTCCTTGATCATATTTCTCTCTCCATTCTTCTTGTTCAAACTTTTCTCTATCTCTTTTTTTGTTTTTTAATGTTTCCGTATGTATATTTACCATAATTTTACATTTTGCATTTTATATTGTATTTTGTAATTTTACATTCGATATTTGCCCTTCGATATGATCTTATACCGTAAACTGCATTCATGTCCTTCCTTGCAACTATATGATCGATCTGGTTTCCGTCATCATTTCCTGGTATGGTCCATGTTACTTTATGAATCTCTTTGTGTTTAAATCTTGTACTAACCAGAAACATATCACTATACGCTGCCATATTGCATAACCTCTAATAAATGGTTCTGGTCTATACAATGTTCGGCAAAGCCCGTCCTTTGATTATGTAAAATTGAATATTTAAGTTCTTTTAGCCTATCATTGGGATATCTCCCCATTATATATATATATATATATATATATATATATATATATATATATATATATATATATATATATATATATATATATAGGAGATAGGACCAGGGCGAAAGCCTGCCTGCTGGCTTTCGCCCTGGTCGCTTATGCCCTGAACAAATATTTAACCTAAAAACTATACTGAAATACAATGCTATCAGAAACAGCAGAAAAAGCTATCAGAAAACAGCACGTTCGTGAACTTCATGAAAGCATACGACTGTATCAATCGAAAATCTTTGTTCAACAACCCAGAAGAATAAGGACTCGACCAGAAAACACTACGATTGATCAAGCAGACGCTGACTGACATAACCTCTAAAGTAAAATTTATGGGACAAATTTCCTAATCCTTCCTGATTAAAACTGGAGTACGCCAAGGAGATGAACCTTCAACCTGGTCCTGGACAAAGTTATAAAGGAATGAGAAAAAGAACTAAAAAATCAAGGACACTGGAAACCAATACGACTAGGACGATCCAAAAACAACGTAGAAATATCATGCTAGCCTTCGCAGACGACTTAGCCATACTCGCAGACAATGAAAAAAGCGCAACCAAACAGATCGAAATCCTCAAGGAATGTGCAGAGAAAGTTGGCCTACAAATCTCCTTTCAAAAAACCGAATTCTTCTGCTCAAAATTACATGCCCATAATTTGAACACCAAATACGGTAAAATAAACAAGGTCACTTACTTCAAATACCTGGGCGAGATCCTCGAACCCACAGGAGAAGAGAAGATATCACAGAAGACTGTATTACAGAAGATGAAGAGGGCATACAGCAAGACGCACAATATCTACAATAAGAAATGCCTATCCACACACGCAAAAATTAGACACTACAACACAGTAATCAAACCAGAAGTACTATACTCAAGCGAGACACTTACACTTCATACAAAAAGCGGCATAGAAAACATACTAAAAGAACAACGCAAAATTATGAGGAAAATTCTCAGCCCAAAACTGACAGAGGAAGGATACAGACTACATCTCGAAAGACCACAGAGAGAATGTCCAACGTAGCGGCGGACATAAGAGAAAGAAGGTTGAACTTCTATGGACATATCAGTAGACTCCCACCGGCAAGATTGACCAACAGAATTCTTACATACATACAAGGAGTCAAGTCAACAGTACCATGGATTACACAAGTCAGAGCTCATTTGGGAAAGGCACAAATGGGTCCGACAGAGATTGAGGATGGAAGAACGTACAGAAACAAAATACATATGTGGAACATTGCATCAGAGAGCGAAGTTTCGAGGAGATCGGGAACAAAGTGGACGGGGGAGAGAAAGAGAATCCACGGAGAAAGGATGAGAGGGGTGTGGAGGATCAGAAAGTATACTCGAAAATGAGTCAGAATGCTTTGAGTGATCCAAATTGATGTATGGGCCCTGGTGGACCACGCGAAGTACAATTAGAGGCGTTTGTTGTTGTTAGCCTTCCTTTGTGCCCATACTAATTTAATTCTTTCGCTATGAGCTTTTTTCCTTTCATCAGACCAAGTTGTTCCAGTCTTCCTACATTTTTCTCTCTGGCCATCCTTCCAAACATTAACCTTGTGTCTGAAACAGCCTCTATCCTGAATTTCACTTTGTGTAATATTTGCTGATCTTAGGTCCTCTTTAATTGCAGCAATCCATTTAATTATTTCTACTTTAGCTTTACTCCTATTTTCATAAAATTCGACTATTTGTCTAGTTAACCTACTCGGATTCATCCGTTTTATGTGTCCGTAAAACTTAAGTCTTCTTTTTCTCATATCGCTATGTATATCTGTGTATTGTTTGATTTCTTGGTTTTCTCGAAGTCGGTATGTTGTTCTATTTATTTGTTTGGGCCCTAGAATTTTTCTTATGATTTTTCTTTCCTTCTTTTCAATGTCCTCGATGTCCCTCTTTCTATTCAAAATGAGCGTTTCCGCAGCATATAGACATTCTGGCTTAATAACTGTGTTGTAATGTCTCAGTTTTGTGTTTTTAGATAGGCATTTTTTGTTGTAAATATTTTGTGTAAGTCTCAATGCCGTTTCCATTTTTTGACATCTACCCTTATTGGCCGCTTTTTCCAACCCATTTTCCATGATTATTTCACCCAAATATT
Organism: Cosmopolites sordidus; assembly: GCA_031761425.1. Taxonomy (NCBI): domain Eukaryota; kingdom Metazoa; phylum Arthropoda; class Insecta; order Coleoptera; family Curculionidae; genus Cosmopolites; species Cosmopolites sordidus. The sequence continues at coordinate 163,531 of JARFXV010000605.1, forward strand.
TGAATTGAGAGACTCGTCTGATGTTACCATATTTTGTTTTTAGAAATGGCGTTCTTAGTCTGTTGCAGGCCATGTATTGTGTCTTTTCAAAGGAAATTTGGAGTCCTACATTTTCTGCTGTTTCTTTTAGGATTTCAATCTGTTTCTGTGCCGTTAATACATCTTGAGCTAAAATTGCTAGATCATCAGTAAATGCCAGACAATCAGTTTTGATGTTGGTTCTCCCCAGTTTAATGGGCTGGTCAATATTCAGGACTGACTTTTTTTCACGCCACTCCTGTATTACTTTTTCTAGAACACAGTTAAATAAAAGTGGCGAGAGTCCATCCCCTTGTCTCACTCCAGTTTTAATTTCGAAGGGCTCTGAGATCTCACCCATGAATTTAACTTTTGACTTTGTGTTAGTTAACGTTGCTTTAATAATTGCCAGCGTTTTCAGATCTAGTCCTTGTTCTTTCAAGATTCGGAATAAAGATTCGCGGTCAATAGAATCATATGCTTTTTCGAAATCCACAAATGTACAGACGAAATTTTTATTGTAGAGTTTTTGATGTCTTAGAATCAACTTCAGATTCAGGATCTGTTCAGGGCAGGACCTGCCCGGTCGAAAACCTGCTTGATATTCACCAATGTTAGGTTCTAACTGTCCCTGTGCTCTGTCTAGTAGACATTGAGATAGAATCTTGTAACAAACTGGGAGAAGAGATATCCCTCTATAGTTGTTTACATCCGTTCTATCTCCTTTCTTATGTAGTGGATGGATTAGAGCATCTCTCCAATCTTCCGGAATCCGTTCGGTTCGCCAAACTTCTTGTAGAATTTTGGTTATTTCCCTGATTGTACCTGGACCAGCGGATTTCAAAAGTTCCGCAGTGATTCCATCTTCACCAGAAGCTTTGTTATTTTTAAGCCGCTTGATTTGCCTAATTATTTCATCTTCATTCGGTGGTAATGAATCTGGGTTTGTTTGTTTAGGTTTTAGTGTTGCTAATTTGTTTAAGGGCTCAGGACAGTTTAGTATTCGTTCAAAATATTTCGCAAGTTCTTTGCAATTGCCTTGGTTATTTAGAGCCAATTGTCCGTTTTCCTTTTGGAAGCAAAGACTTTGCGGTTGATAGCCTGTTAATTTAGTTTTAAATGTTTTGTAAAAGTTTCGAGTGTTATTTTTTTGGAAATCTTTTTCTATTTCATTAAGTTGATTGTTTTCATATTTTCTTTTAGTTTGTCTAATTAGCTTCGATGTTTCTTTTCTTACTTCCAAAAATATGTTATAGTTTATTGCTGTTTTTTGACTGTTCCAATCTTTGAATGCTTTACTTCGGCTTAATACTGCTTGCTCGCAAACTTCATCCCACCACGGATGTTTTCTACGTTTTTGTAAAGGGACCAACTTTAAGGCTGTTTTAATAATTTTTTGTTTCAATTCTTGCCAGTTCTGTGCTGGTTGTTTATCAAGTTCTTCTGTTAGAGCTGGTTTTATTTTCGTTGGGTCAAACTTTGGTATTAGCAGCCGCTTTTGAATAAGTTTTCGAGGTTTTATGCTAAGTTTGATTCTAGTCAAGTAGTAATCCATGTCTATATTTGCTCCTTTCCTGACTTGAACATTCAAAATCTCTTTATAATTGGGGTACGAAATGGCAACATGGTCAATTTGAAATTCACCCATGTACGTGTTTGGGCACCTCCAGGTTTTTTGTTTTGATATTTTCTTCTTAAAATGGGTTGACATTATTTTTAGATTAAACTGCGAACATAGTTCAATCAATCTTCTACCATTATGGTTAGTCCATTTATGAGCGGGAAAACTGCCGACTGTTTTCCTGTACTTTTTTTCTTTCCCTAGCTGGGCGTTGAAATCACCCAATAGGATTTTTACATGGTTAGAGGGAATTTTAGAGATAGTCTTTTCTAGAATTTCCCAGGACTTATTTACTTTTTCAGGATTAGATTTATTTTCTTCATTAACTGGGAGGTGTGCATTGATTAATGTATAGTTTTTGTTAGCACACTTAAGGGATAGTGTCATAAGTCGATTATTTACTGGCTGAACATTTGTTATAGAACCAAGGATGTTTCTTGAGACAGCGAAAGCAACACCGAGATGTGGTGTATTTTTGATTATTTTTTTGTCCGTTTTACTTTTAAAAAGTCTGTAGTTGCCGAATTCCAAGTGTTATCATCTGTCAATCTAGTTTCTTGCAAAGCCAAAATTTGGCTTTTTTGCTGATTTAATGTTCGCCCCAATTCGTGTAGTTTTCCTGGACGCAGGAGAGAATTATTATTTACCGTTCCAAAGAAAGTTTTTGTTTTCGGTTTCAGACGTTGGCCAGAGGTCTCCGACTCCCTCTGAAAGATTTTGCGTTTAAGCCCGGAGGCCCCAGAATCCGAAAGTCCGGTTGTACCAGCAAAGCTGGCAGAGGATTGTCTACCTCCTGGGGTAATTTTGTAATTACTAGAACGCTTCATCTTGTACTTTGAATTAAAGGTTTGAACCATGACGGTTCAGAGGTTAAGACTGGAGGGGTTAGTTCCAGAATTTAAACATCAGCCGCACCACTGGTGAACAGACGCTGACCACTCAACCGCTTGATACAAGTCAGACGCTAAGTGAATTTAGTTTTTTTTGGCCTGGTTCGGGGCTGCTTATTTTGAGATATTCGCAGCTGTCCATTTCACTATCCACCACCCGTGACCCGTCCACTACCTTAGGCGAGGTATACTGGATATATATATATATATATATATATATATATATATATATATATATATATATATATATATATATATATATATATATATACAGTGTGTCACATTTAAGATGAAGACACCCCCATATCTCCGGATGTGGATGCGTCACATTTTTTAAGATACTCAACTGAAACCTGAACTTTAAACTCAGCATACTACGAATTCACAAACAAGGTCTATCCTGAATATTTTGCTTCGCGTTAGAGATATCGAAAAAAGTTATTAGAAAAAGTTGTTCAAACATATTATTTTAACCCCATATACCGAGTTTCATGATAATATTTGCATTTTTAATGTTTTCGTTACTTTGGTCTATACACAAAATTATTACAACTTTATTTGTTTAATTTGATAATTAGTGTGCCATGGTGAGTAAAAACTTGACACGTTGTCAATAGTGGCATGTATTCAAATATTTCAGTAAAATAAATAGCTATAGAATCAACTTCAGATTCAGGATCTGTTCAGGGCAGGATCTGCCCGGTCGAAAACCTGCTTGATATTCACCAATGTTAGGTTCTAACTGTCCCTGTGCTCTGTCTAGTAGACATTGAGATAGAATCTTGTAACAAACTGGGAGAAGAGATATCCCTCTATAGTTGTTTACATCCGTTCTATCTCCTTTCTTATGTAGTGGATGGATTAGAGCATCTCTCCAATCTTCCGGAATCCGTTCGGTTCGCCAAACTTCTTGTAGAATTTTGGTTATTTCCCTGATTGTACCTGGACCAGCGGATTTCAAAAGTTCCGCAGTGATTCCATCTTCACCAGAAGCTTTGTTATTTTTAAGCCGCTTGATTTGCCTAATTATTTCATCTTCATTCGGTGGTAATGAATCTGGGTTTGTTTGTTTAGGTTTTAGTGTTGCTAATTTGTTTAAGGGCTCAGGACAGTTTAGTATTCGTTCAAAATATTTCGCAAGTTCTTTGCAATTGCCTTGGTTATTTAGAGCCAATTGTCCGTTTTCCTTTTGGAAGCAAAGACTTTGCGGTTGATAGCCTGTTAATTTAGTTTTAAATGTTTTGTAAAAGTTTCGAGTGTTATTTTTTTGGAAATCTTTTTCTATTTCATTAGTTTCATGATAATATTTGCATTTTTAATGTTTTCGTTACTTTGGTCTATACACAAAATTATTACAACTTTATTTGTTTAATTTGATAATTAGTGTGCCATGGTGAGTAAAAACTTGACACGTTGTCAATAGTGGCATGTATTCAAATATTTCAGTAAAATAAATAGCATTTACAAAGGAATAATTATTTTATTATTATTGGAAAACAATTTTTGGTAATTGATCAAATTTAGGAAAAAGTATATAGTATATAATTTTTTTATACTTTATGTACTAATTTTCATAATACAAATAATTAACTATCAAATGTGATCTCTCACAACTAAGACCCACAGCTTAAGGTGTGTTCCGAACCACGGTCATCAGCTTGCGACAAACCCAAGCCAGCACCCCCGTCGGGCTCTAAACCCTTTTACATAAGAAGCATACATAAGGTGCATTTACATAAGAACCCACTGGTATCATTGGAGATAAGACTGGAGATTTTGGGTTCATGGTATCTAGTTTAGAGGCACAAGATGAATTCAGTTACTTTCCGACGGTATGGTTAAGATATGTGGATGATATTTTTGCCATTTTCGATTCGAAAAATGAAAATTTAGATGATTTTATTGGGAACTTAAATAGTAAATCCCAAAATATAATATTCATGCATGAACTCGAAAACAACGATAGTTTACCATTTCTGGATGTGTTAGTCAGTAGAAATAATAAAAATAGGTTAGATTTTGATATTTTCAGAAAAACCACCCCCACTTCGAGATACATTCCTAACGATTCAAATCATAGCTTCCAAAATAAGATGGCTAGTTTAAATTTTATGGTAAATAGATTAATTAATTTTCCTTTAAATTAAAATAATTATAACACAGAATTAAAATTAATTAGAGAGGTATCTGAAGTGAATGGTTATAATAAGAACATTGTAGATGAACTAATTAGAAAACATAAGTTCAGAAAATTATTGAAATAATCTTCAACTTTTCAAAAGGATCAGAACACAAAGAAATTTATGGTAATACCATTTGATGCCCAATTGTCAAGAGGACTAGACAAAATTTTGAAAAAAGTGGATATTAAGGTTGTGTACAAACCATATAATAAATTAAGAGAAGTTCTAGGTAATCCAAAGGATAAAGTAGAGCAACATGAAAAGTCGGGGATTTACGAAATTAGTTGTCAAGACTGTGATCGAAGGTATATGGGGCAAACAAAAAGATCCATATTGTCCAACATGCAATCGAACATGACCACAGTATAGATATTAGTAATTTAAGGCTAATTAAAAGTGTTAATAATAATAGGGCTTTGGATGCATATGAAAGCATTCAACTAGAAAAATGTAAGAAAATCATGAACCGAGATAAAGGACCAATTCCTTTCAGTCAACTTTTTCAATTATTAATCTAAGGCTTAGTACATTTCACGGTTCATGATTTTTACACGCTTCGTTAGGTATGGTTTTCATATAAATAGAATATAGTTTAGTTTTAGTATTAGATTAAATCATCTCCTGATAACGCTAACATGGTTAGCGAAACGTGCGTCGAGCAGTTCAAAAAAGTGTTTTGGTGTTTAGTGGTAAATCTCTTCAAGTTTTGTGTTTCACACCAAAGGTTCCTATAGAAGAATTGTATTAGGTACTGTTTATGTGTTGTATCCTTCACTCACTGGCGTACTATCCTGTCAAAGATTCAAATTCGAAATAATTTTATTCGTGTAGCAGTTCTGTGTCGACTAATTTAAGATGTAAGTTGAGATTATCCCGGTTTTTGGTCTAGTTGGATGCTTCTCCTGCTAAGCAATGTTTCCGAGCTGCGTTGACACTTCTTTCTGCTTGAGATGAATGGTTATGGCATGAAATCTTCATAAATTTTGGTTGGAGATTCTACTTTTGACACGTTTGAATAAACCACATGTGATTATTACACCTTTTCACTTTTAGTACAGTTTTCGTGTATATAACTGCTAATTATGCTGTGCTTGCATTAACAATAGTTTCGATTGATTGCGGGATTGGCTCTTGGTAAAACATAGTAACAATGATAATAATTAAAACGCTTGGTATTATATATACAAGACACATACATTTTTGGGCCAGGTATGTCGATGATATTAAATGCATATGGATGGATACCGAAAGACTACTGGAATAATTAAATAGTGTAAACACAAAAATCCAGTTCACAATAGAAATAGAGACGGATAGTTCATTAAATGTCTTAGATTTAAAAATAATAAGAATACCAAATAAATTAGAATTCGAAATATTTAGAAAATCCACGTAAGTATTTACGCAAGTTCAAGTCAGTCATGGAATGTAAAAATGTCCACTTTTTATAGTATGACCCACAGACTTCTAACGATTCGACTTAAAAAAAGACTGCTATGAAAAAGAACTTAATATTACACAGAACATAACACCCGAAAAAGATGAAAAAAATTGGCATTCTATAAACTATATTATAATATAATATTATAATAAATATAAATTAAGTTCCAGAATCACAACTCATTTAAAGAAAGAAAATATTAATATCTCTGTTAATAAGAATAATCTTGCATCGATGTTATAGAATAACTAAGAAAGAGCAAAATGTTGTGACAAATCTGGAGTATTCGAATTAAAATGTGTGGCGCTATGTATATAGGCGTAACGGCCAGATCTCTCAATGATCAACGAGATTTGCCGAACATTGCATAGACCAGAACCATTTTTTTAACACCAACAATACCAAATTAATACATAGTTGCAATAAATGCAGACTGTTAATTAGTTGGAAATTTCCTAAATTAAAAAAACCATATACAACGGTAAAAACCTAACAAACACCCAGCTAAACTTTGGAAATTCCCCAATTATTAAAAGTGTAATAAATCTAACAAGGCAAAAAAAACCGACAACCATTAGACGACACTTTGAAACATTAGTTTATACATAACTTTCTTTGAGAATAGTTGCGAGGCCGAAACATCAGAGAAAATCTTGAATATGTTGTGAAACCAATACGAAGTGTTTTAATTATTATCATTGTTACTATGTTTCACCAAGAGCCAATCACATAATCAATCGAATCTCTTTTTATCTCCTCCATTTTTCCAGGTGCCAGCAGTGTTCTAATATTCCAGGATGCGATTCTTATTATATCTTTTTTGATTTTTCTTTTATTCTTTTTCATTTGCTTTACATTTTCTTTAGCCTTTTGCTCTAATAGGTTATCATTAATACAATGCGTGTTTATTTCCTTTTCCTTTGTCGTGTTGTCGTCTTCTAGTGTGCCGTTGTATTCCGTAATTAGTTTTTGTTGGTGAGGTTACAATGTTGTTTTTTGACTTTATTAATTTTTCTTTGTTCCTATTCTATATATACAGTCTTCCATTGAACTTTTACCTTCTTGTATCCAATTCTTACCGCTTTACCTCTATTAGATACGAGATGTCTCTCATATATTTCTGCTTTTTCTTGTTTTGCATTATTTTGATCTTGTCTTTGCATTTCATCTCCACCAAGCATGTTAGCGGTTCCAGTTTTCTAGTTCTTCATTTTAAAACTGTTGGATTTCTTCTCTTAATGCTTCTTTTTCATTTAAGTCCGCCTTAAATTTAGTTATGATTGTCCTCTCTCCTTTCTCTATCCAGCCTTTCCACTTTTTCATGAAGTTTATTAATTTCGTCATGCATCCTGCAGTTTTCCCTCATTATTTTTCCATTTTCAGCCTTTAATTTGTTATTTTCCTGCAAATCCTTTCAATGAATTGAAAGTATCCAAAAATTATTTCTCGCCGTGGCAAAAAGCAAATTGGCGCCTTGACGTCTGCTGAAAGAGGGTCCCTCATTATGATAGTCACCTATATGAGCTCAGTCGGTATTTTTGTGCTGCCAATGATAATATTGCCTTGGAAAAATATGAGTAAACTTTTAGTGAAAGGCATTCCTGTGGGATCAATCAGACGAATGTATTCTTCTGGCTGGATTCAAACACATTTGTTCACACAGTGGTTTCAGCATTTCGTTGGCTATTTAAAACCAATTGCAGCCTCACCAGTTCTTCTTTTATTAGATGATCACTTCAGTCACACGAAGAATATAGCTAAAGAAAATTGTGTGACCATAATATCGCTCCCACCTCATTTCACGCAAAAAATCCAGCCGATGGACAAATCCTTCATAGGTCCCCTTAAGACCTATTACAGTGAGGAAATTCGTGTATGGTTGCATGCAAATAATAGACCACTAATATGTTATGATATTGCAGAATTGTTAGGAAACGCATATCGCAAATGCCAGACTGGAGAAATCGCAGCCAAAGGGTTTCGTGTTGGTGGAATGAATCTATTCAATAGATATGTTTTTAAGGAATCAGATTATCTTGCTGCAGCTCAAGAATTGTCCGTTGATATTACAGAAGAATTACTTGAACAGGATCAATCCGACCTAAATGCAAATGTCAGAGAACACAGGAACAATCTGCACGTCTTCTAAAAGCACCATTATTAAAATAATAGAATTAGAATTAGACTAGTCTTCGCTATCAGACGCTATCCGAGTAACTTCAGGTCCTCGCAGTAGTCCCTTTATAAGTTCATTTCATATCTCACCAGTTTCAATGTCCAGAAAACGCGCATCATATCGACGGCGCAAGTCAGCAAAATCTGAAATTATATCCAGTTCACCCTACAAAAAGGAGCTGCCAGAAGCAGGAAAAACAAAGCTTGAGAAACTGAAAAGAATAGACCAAAATGCCAAACACAGAGGACAAACAGAAACGTAAAGAGAAAGGCAAAGAGAAAAGTAAGGGGATAGGTAGGGAAAAAAAGTAAGGCTAAAGATAAAAGGGAAGATGAAGAGATTGCTAAGAAGAAAGATAAACGCAAAGCCAAGGGTGCTAAAAGACAGATTCTACGCGAAATCAACAATGACTGTGATAGTGATGCTACTTTTATCTTTGAGAAATCAGAAGAGAAAATTCCTTCCTGTGATGGTTTAGGACAAGCTACTGAAGACAATTGTGATTGTTTCTTTTGCAATGTAAAATATAGTGAATATAAAATAGGAGAATAATGGGTGCAATGATTTATGTGCGAAGTCTGGGTACATAGCGAACGCGTCGATTATGACACTAGGTGTTTGTGATTATTGCAAATAATTACAAAATTTGTATTAGATGTAAGTTTAGGAATACAAAGAGATGGTTATTTAAATATGAATATAATTTGGAATATTCCAAATTATATTCATATTGGCTGAACCACGCAGCTATCTGACTTAGTAAAAAATATATTGTAATTAGAGAAGAACTAGACGGTTGATTATTTTTTGTTAATAAATCGTAAAATTTATTTGCGTTCTACGTAGTCTTATTTCTAACATACCTTAAGTAGTATTCCAAATTAGCTTTCTCTCCTCCACCATGTATAAACTTACACTTTTTTCGATACATTATAAATAAGAACTTTACTCTATTATTCAAGATAAAATAATAATTGTTACAATAATAAATATCCCTCAAAATTAAGCCTTTCGTTTAACAGGTAATTTTTCTCCACGAGATTGTTTCCCTTCTTCTAATTATTTTTATCAATTTAGGCAAAAGTTCCTGTTCTAAGGCTGCCGTGAAGCAAAGTGCTTAATATTTATTTAGAAAAATCCTCAGGTGCTTGGGAGCCGGTGAAAAATTAGAAAACTTCTCTTATTTGGAAAGGAAGAGAAAAACTTTTGCTTTTTTATTTGATTGCGAATTTCCATGAAAAATGTTTAACGTTTTAAAAAGCCAAGTAAAAAAAAACAGGGGAGTAAAATTAATTTATTAGTTTTTTTTGAGGTCGGGTAGAAACCATCATGTGATAAACATGATTTTTGAGCAATATTTCGACGATTCCGTATAACATTCATGATATTGACAGTTATACAAAATGAAAACATAAAACGGTAGGAGATTGGTGGGAAAACTTCCACCTACTTGTCAACCTAGACAGATTAGAAAATCCGGGTGATCTCAAAATAAAGCGGGGTGGTATATTGGTTTGGAAGGACTTAGTAAATTCGTCATATGTTTCAAATTATTAAAAATGCATTTGTAATTAACAATGAAATAGGAGGGAAACAAAACTTTGTGATTATTGGAGATTGCTCTTTTAAAGATTCATGTATCTTTGAAAATTAATTTTTCATTGAGGGAACGTGTAATTTACTTGTTTTTACAAATGAAGGCAAAATGTCTTCTTATTCTGATGTGGTCTTATTTTGATATACTTATTTATCGTGAGTGTAAGATGACAAACATTATTTGTTGTTGCTGAATTGAAGTATTAATTTTCTTGTTCTCAGACATTGAAGAAGTTCAAGAGAAGTTCAGAAGATGTTCAAGAAGGTTAACATGACTAAAAACAAGCTACAACTTGTCCTACAGCTGTTAAAGGATAGATAGAGGGAGAGAAAGAATAATTTCGAGGAACTAATATTATTTGTATTAGTCGTTTATCCTTTCAATTTTATATATTTTACTAATCCTAGACTTAGTATAATATTTTTGTGGAATATGGTCCTTTCACTTTGGGTCATTACGTTGATGTCATAACAAATTGAATTACCTACTGATAATACTAGGATGTAACAAAATTATTTGCGTGATTACTTTGTTTATAAATAAAGGATTATATTTCACTCCTCAGAGGTTCAATCCGATTTCAACTTTTTAGTCCGACAAAGAAACATTTTTTCTTCAATATTGAAGTGATTTCACTGGAAAATATTCAGTCATTTTAATGAAAATGTTGAAATGAGTGAAATATGTCACGAAATTAGGACAGTGTTAAGATATTATTTTTAAAGGGGCATCAAAGCGACTGACGCCGCTCGTGAGATTTGCAAAGTAGATGGTGAAGATATCGTATTACCCCGCACTGCTTAGCTCTGGTTCAAAAAGTTCCGGAAAGAAGATATGAGGGTTGATGGTATAGGAAGTTCAGGTCGTCACTGGTCTCTGTATGTCGATGTTTTAACAGAAGCTCTGACTGCAGATCCTAGAACAAGCACTCGGAAACTTACATGGGAATAAGGAGTATCCCAGGTATATTCTTTCTAAACAGTAAATAACTAAGTATCTGAAAAACGCAAATACATTTGTTATGACCTAAGAATATTGTTATATTTATAGTAAATTATGTAGATGTAAAAGTTATTGGTTAACTCTTGTGCGATTAGATTTTGGTGGCTAGCTTAGTTAATGTGTAGTTTAGCAGTGGTGATTGTGTAGTATTCTGGATTTAGTAGCAAGTATTTTTTGTTAGGTTTTGTTTCTTTTGAATCAATTTTTATTTGTTATCATATGGTAGCCAGAAGTCATGGAATTTAAGGTTAATTGTTACAGTTCGTGTTTCCGTAGGTTTTTCCGGTATAAATCGGCCCTTATAACTCATAGCGTTAAAACATTTGTCATTTCTGTTATATAATATTGGTAAAATTGCTATGCTATTATTGCCCTATTTATATTGCGTAACACACAAATCATTGTTTAAAAAAAATTCTCCCACTTGACTTGATGCCTTTTAAATTGGGCATATTTTTAAAATACTCCAATAAAGGAAAATCATGCTTGTAGGCGCATTAGCATCAATGCTATTTGGTGACTGGTGCTGGACGACGGTTATTAGCTAGTGATATATTCTGATCAGCATTCTTGCGGATTATCGACCGTTGATTTGTTCGTAAACTTTAGTTTTTTGGAAAGCTTACACATGAGTAACGTGAAAAACGATTCAGAAGACATCTGATTTTTGACTATTTTCTAGAGAACATTTGAAAGAGATAAACTGTGCATATATATATATATATATATATATATATATATATATATATATATATATATATATATATATATATATTATATTATATATGTATGTAATCTCCGATCAAACTTCAGAAAAAGTTCAGACAAAAATGTTTTGAAAACCTTGAACTTTAACTAACTTTGAAGAGCCTAAGATATCGACTTAAAATTTTTCCCTTGTCACAATTTTTTTTTGGCATAATGAAAAATATTTTCGGTATTATTAAAAGACATTCGAATAAAACGGATTTTCGGCCCACCTTGTGTTAGCCTTCCTTTGCGCCCTTACTGATTTCATTCTTTCGCTATGAGCTTTTTTCCTTTCGTCAGACCAAGTTGTTCCAGTCTTCCTACATTTTTCTTTCTGGCCAACCTTCCAAACGTTAACCTTGTGTCTGAAACAGCCTCTATCCTAAATTTTACATTGTGTAATATTTGCTAATCTTAGGTTCTCTTTAATTGCAGCAATTCATTTAGTTATTTCTACTTTAGTTCTACTCCTATTTTCAGAAAATTCGACTACTTGTCTAGTTAGCCTACTCGAATTCAACCCTTTTATATGTCCATAAAACTTAAGTCTTCTGTTTGTTTGATTTCTTGGTTTTCTCGAAGTCAGTATGTTGTGGTATTTATTTGTTTGGGACTTAAGATTTTTCTTTCCTTCGTTTTAAACTCCTCGATGTCGCTCTTTCTATACAAAATGAGCGTTTTTGCATCATATAGACATTCTGGCAACTGTGTTGTAATGTCTCAGTTTTGTGTTTTTAGATATGCATTTTTGTTGTAAATATTTTGTGTAAGTCTCAATGCCGTTTCCATTTTTTGACATCTACCCTTATTGGCTTTTTCCAACCCGTTTTCCATGATTATTTCACCCAAATATTTGAATTGAGACACTCGCCTGATGTTACCATATTTCGTTTTTAGAAATAGTGTTCTTAATTTGTCGCAGGTCATGTATTTTGTCTTTTCAAAGGAAATTTGGAATCCTACCTTCTCCGCTGTTTCTTTTAGGATTTCAATCTGTTTTTGTGGCGTTAATATACCTTGAGCCAAAATTGCTAGATCATCAGCAAACGCCAGATACTCAATTTTTATGTTGGTTCTCCCCAGTTTAATAGGGTGGTCAATATTCAGAGCAGACTTGTTTTCACGCCACTCTTGTATTACTTTTTCTTAAGCGCAGTTAAATAAGAGTGGCGACAGTCCATCACCTTGTTTCACTACAGTTTTAATTTCGAAGGGCTCTGATGTCACCCATGAAATAAACTTTTGACTTTTGTTAGTTAGTGTTGCTTTAATAATTGCCAGCGTTTTCAGATCTAGGCCTTGTTCCTTTAAGATTTGGAATAAAGATTCGCTGTCACTAGAATCATATGCTTTTTTTAAATATACAAATGTACAGACGAGATTTTTATTGTACAGTTTTTCATGTCTTAGGATTAACTTTATATTCAGGATCTGTTCAGGGCAGGATTTGTCCGGTCGAAAACCTGCTTGATATTCACCAATTTTAGGTTGTAACTGTCCCTGTGCTGTCTAGTAGACATTGAGATATAATCTTGTAACAAACTGGGAGAAGAGATATCCCTCTGTAGTTGTTTACATCCGTTCTATATCCTTTCTTATGTAGTGCATGAATTAGAGCATATTTCCAATCTTCCGGAATCTGTTCGGTTCGCCAAACTTTTTGTAGAATTTTGGATATTTCCTTGATTGTACCGGGATCAGCGAATTTCAAAAGTTCAGCAGTGATTCGTTCTTCCCCAGAAGCTTTGTTATTTTTAAATCGCTTGAGTTGCCTAATTATTTCATCTTCGTTCGGTGGTAATGAAGCTGGGTTTGTTTGTTTAGGGTTTAGTGTTGATAATCTGTTTAAGGGCTCAGGACAGTTTAGTAGTTGTTCAAAATATTTTGCAAGTTCTTTGCAATTGTTTTGGTTATTTAGAGCTAATTGTCCGTTTACGTTTTCGTTTTGGAAGCAAATACTTGGGGGTTGATAGCCTGTTAATTTAGTTTTTATTTTTTTTTGTAAAAATGTCGGGTGTTATTTTTTTGGAAATCTTTTTCTGTTTCATTAGTTTGTCTAATTAGCTTCGATGTTTCTTTTCTTACTTCCAAAAATATGTTACAGTTTATTGCTGTTTTGTGATATATATATATATATATATATATATATATATATATATATATATATATATATATATATATATATATATATATATATATATGTATATATATATATATATATATATATATATATATATATATATATATATATATATATATATATATATATATATATATATATATATATATATATATATATATATATATATATATATATATATATATATATATATATATATATAGCTGCATCATGCATCGTCTGCCTGAATCGCGTTATATGCAACCATATCCGGTAGTACTGCGATTAATTTGGATCTTTGGTTGTTCAGAAAGAAATTTTTGTTTTACATGTACATAATATAAAATAAATGGTCAGAGTTTTCTCGGAACAGTAATTATTATTGGAATATTACATTCACCCTTCATGAATATTTTAAATATTTTTGCATTTCAGTTCTAATACATCTTTGAATTCCTCACATTATCACCGATAATGTGAGGAAAGCTTAACCCAAAATGAATATAAGATTTTTTTAATGCTTGTAAATGTGAAATCGATCTCACGTCAATTAGTCTGATTTTGATTTGAAATCAAGTACCTTGTTGAGTTTTCAGTAATGAATAAAAACGAAATTTAAGCCGTCGTAAAAAGTTTTCCATTCGAATGGAATATCGCAATAGAATCTAAATCAGGGTTTCATTTTGTGTTTGATATTTATAGTCTTTATTTTCTATTTTGATTTTTAGGCTGTAGAGTCCTCGTTTGACCTTATGTATGAATGTTTTTTACGTAACGTATTAGAATAGAGAATGTCAACAGACGAAAATATGAAAATAATTACCAAAAATAGTTAGACAATTCTTTTGAATTATATTAAAGCAACATAAATGCTTTCCAATAATTAATAACTGATTTGTCCATTCCTCTGTGATAGTTCCATTTAAGTGATTTTATATTTAAGTAAATTTTTTCTATTCAATTTTATATTGAACAATTTTATATTGAAAAATAATCAATTATTTGAAAAAAATAGCTATAGTGGTGTTTGTTTGTAGTCGTGTTTGTTAATATAATATTGTTTACGAAACTTTTTTTACGTCACAAAGTTAAAAATAAAATAAGTGATAGATAACAATGTTCAAAAAAAAAAATATATATATATATATATATATATATATATATATATATATATATATATATATATATAATTTTATATAATATAAAAAAATATATCTTGTTCAATAAATATATATTAGTGTGAATTTGGTCTCTTGAACTTCCACTTGTTCCTGAACTCAAAACATTTTAAAATTAATGAAATTTCAAAAATTTCTTGCAGTCTTTTATATTTGAAAAGAGAAAGAAGTTCGAGGACGCTAAGTGTAGAGAACAAGGTGGTGGATGCCGCACGAATTCGTAGCGAAAATTGACCAATTTCGCTGTTGGAACGGCGAGCAAATGAGCAAGTGCATTGTTACAGTGAAAAAGCATTTTTTTTGCCAAACGAGGGCGTGTTGTTTTCAACTTTACATAAAATTTTAACTATAACGAAACAATACTTTCCTATATGGTCTTTCCCTTTTCCAAATAGCCGATGAAGATGCCTTGTGTCCCAAAAAACAGTGGACGTGATCTTTCCGGCTTACGAAATTGTCTTCGCCTTCTTAGCGGAACGTTTGCTGGCTAAAATTCACTGCTTTTACTGTTCCTGCGTGAAAAAAGTAATAGCTGCAGAAATTCGTTTATATTGCGCTTACATATGTCTAAACATCAGCGTGAACTGATCACTCAGTTTCGTTTTTGGTACGCAGTACCACTCTGTGATCGGTTATTACGATATCATGAATTTTGTTGAGCATTTCCATAGTAGGTACATCAATAGGGCGTCCTGGGTGTGGAGTGTCACTCGTGTTGCTTCGACCACATCAAAATTCAGTAAACCACTTATGAACCATAAAATGTGAAGGTTTTTTCGCGAAACGAACTCACGAAATTTTTTACGATATTTAAAACATCGAACCTATCTACTTCCAGACTGTCAAAAGAAAAACAATGTTATAGCGGCTTAAAATTAATGGAAAATTAGAAGAGGAAAATTCCGTTAGACATTTCAAAAAATCGATTTTTTTTATATTTGAGAGTATACTGGCTAGAGGAAAAAGTAAAAATATTAAATATTAACGGACTTATCGCACATATAGTCGGGCGCTCCGGAGCTCGCTTATCGCGACCCAGGCAGCTTAATCAGCAGCTTGGCCTCTGAGATGTGCAAACAAAAGAGTGAGTGGGTCATTGTCTAATAGAGACAGAGATCAAAGAGTTCTGCGAATGTACAGTACATAACCGATGTTAGCACAACGAATGCACTGCTTCAAATGAGCTCTGGGGCGTTAGGCCGTTAGGTTACTGCGCATCCAAACCTTAGATGCTGAGTTATAAATATCGTTAATACAGGTAAAAACCGGGCTATTCAATTATAATATGATCTTATCTATTACAGGGGTGTTTTGAAAATTTAGCTGGTCATTCGTGGATATTATATGACCATTTCTTTCAAGGATATTTTTATTTCTAATATTTCTAGTAGGTTTAATTTTTTACATTTCTTTTTTGAATATAATAATTTTACATTGTTTATATCTATAAAATGATTGGTTTTAATACGATGTGTAGACATTCCAGTGTTTTTATATTATTTAAGATATTTTTTATGTTCTCATATAATATCGGCCGAAAAAAAATTACGAAAAGACATTATCAAGGTAATCAATTTACTGACAAACACGGTGAAAGTTTTGGGTCAAGTACAAGTGATAGTGCAAGTGTATTTGTGTGTAAAGTGGAAGTATAATTATTAGCACGTATGTCAAAGTTTTTGCCGGAGGAGTCTTTCGGAGGCAAAACCAGCTCGTACAGCCCGAAAATAGCAGCAACATTTTTGAAAAAAACTCAGCTTTTTGAAGAGGCTGGAGGTCTATTATATGCACCTGGGATCGCTGATTGATCGGTAAGTCACTAAAACTAATCATTTTATCGTACTAAAACTGAAATGCGGGTATCTCGAAACTGTGTTTTCAAAAACTGCTCGCTCTGTAACTCAAAAAGTTATTAATCGATTTGGCTGAAATTTTGGGAGGATTTTCTCTATATCCTTGTCGGAAGGACGTACTTAAAATTTTAAAGATTTTAGAGAAACTTTGAACATTTTAGCTTACTTAATTTTTAATTTCATACTTTTTTATAGTTTTATATATTTATCCTCCCCTGCATACGTCAGAAACAGAAAGAAATGTTTTTTTTGGGTTTCAGATGAATACAAAAAGAGTGACGAGTGCAGCACTTTTAAACCTCCCGCCAGAGATGCCGTACCCAAAACAATAAACTGAGCCCCTATTTTATAAAATAATAATAATAATTTTATTTTCTTCAAAGATCAAATAAAATGATGTTAAAACTTTAAAATGATACAATTATTTTATCACCTTTAAAAACACTTCTAAAAAGTTACTCATTTTCAGGCGTCTAAAGAGATTTCTCCCCTTAAAGCTGCTGTTCAGAAATACAATCATTTTTGCCAGCGCACCGCTATCTATGGGAAAACAATATTTTCTAAATTTATAGAGAAAACTACCCATTTAAATTTGTATACAACTAATACAACTAATTTATATATAATCAAAGTGCCTTAAAACTGCATGCTTCCTAGCCTCTTCTCTCAACCATTTAAGCTGTTGGCAGAAATAATTATCAACAAATTAATAAATAAATTGTAACAGTAGAACACTTGCAGACACTACGAAATGCGGATAATATAATAAAACTATAATGGCATTCATGGCATTCGTCGACTATAAGGTGTTTGAACTTTGGACAATTGTTGGAGGACTCAATCAGGCAAGAATTGATTCAAGTTGTTATAAAATTGTCGTAAAATACATAATATTTACGATAATGAAAGTCTCTTTTGTTAAAATTACCGATGATTTAAAAACTCGCAATTTAAATGTCGAAAGAGGAGTGCGACAGGGAGACACGATCTCTTTAAAATTATCCACGTTAACCTTGGAGACTGTCTTAAAGGGTTTGTCCTGGTAAAAATGCGATATAAGAATTGATGATAGATAGTAGTCATTTGAGATTCACGAATGATACCGTTCTCATGGGTGATAATATAAATGAATTACAAGTTAGAAGATCTAAGAGAATAATCAGAAAAGGTCAGTTTGAAGATCAACTTGGACAAAACCAAAAAATAAAGCAATACAAATAGATGGTACAGAGATCGAGAAAGTTGATGAATGCACATGCTTAGGCCACTCGATCAAGTTAGGCAAACAAAATCAAACAGAGATTTGAACAAAAAAAATCGTTTGGCGAGGCCACCGTCAGAAAACTCAACAACATTTTGAGAAACCCTAACATACCAATAAATTTGAAAAGGAAAGTGTTCATATTGCCAGTTGTGAGATACAGTAGAAACAGTGACACTTACTGTACATTCTGCGAATCGGTTCAGAACAACTCAGAGGGCTATTGAAAGAGCTATGTTAGGTGTTTCTTTGAGAGATTACGTTTGAAATGATCACTTACGGAGAATGACAAATGTAGAATATGTCATAGATTGCATTGTAAGGTTAAAATGGAATTGGATGGGATATGTGGCCAGACAAGACATCGAAAGGCGGGTGAAACATATAGTACAGTGGGGACCAAGAGAACACGAGAGAAGTGAGGGAAGACCACAGAAACAATGGTTAGACGACATTAATCAAAAACTGGGAAGATTGTCCAAGATAGGAAAAACTGGAAGCAACAAAAGTAGGCTTATAAGCAGGAGTGGATGCAGAAGAGTTGTTGAAGAAAATGCAGAAGATACAACTAAGATTGAGTCTTGATATTAATTAATAAATTGATGTAAATATTAGGTACGAATATAGTTAGTACCTACTACTATTAAACAGTAAGAATGGCATGAGTTATCATTATATAGATACATTTTAATAGAGTGACTGATAATTGCTAAATACAAAATGTATTTACCAAGGCAACATCTCATTGGTTACTTACGGGAGGCCCCGCTTCAACATAATCTTTAATTGGCTTTTGCAGATATTATTTATCTAGTATAAATATATATTATTCTAACACACCTTAACAAATATGCAAAAGCGTATATCAGAGAAACCAATTTCAATATTCATTCTAGAATATGTCGAATTGATTTATGTACGCTTGTATCAGACATTACACATAGAATCATTGCATTGTTGTCAGTCCGTTTTGATTCGCAGTCTTTTCATTAAAAGCACAAAGCACGTATTTTTGGTTACGTCAAATTGTTGCAAATTGCTTCTTTGCAAAAATAAGAGACATTTATAATATTGAATTTTAAACATAATAATCAAGCAGAAGATTTAGATAGCATGTTTAAGTTGTCAGTATACCATTAATATTGGTCCATAAACTAATAGTTTATTTGGTATTGGGGATATAACACATCATCGGTCTGAGAGTCCCCGGTCTGATAAATAAAATACACTTTTTTTGCAAATTTCGACTTTGGACATTCCAACGCTTTTTTAACATTTTACACCTTTTTTATAGAACGACTTCTTGCCTTCAAAATATCCTTCAGCTTCGGAATCACCCCTTCAATGGAGGAATCACCCCTTCAATTTCCTTCCAGCGAGTATTTTTTTGAGGTCTGAGAACAGAAAATAGTCGCTGGTGGCTAGATATGGATAATACGGTGGATTAGGAAACAATTCGAAGTGTAATTCATACAATTTAAACATCTTTTCCAACGATTTGTAACACGGTGCATTGTCTTGGTGAAACATTTTTTTTTTGTTCATTTGGAGCCTTTTTGCAATCTCGTTCTTCAAGCACCCCAATAACGCTATGTAATATTCGCTATTGATGGTTTTACCTTTCTCGAGATATTTGATGAACGATATCACATGCGCATCCAAAAATACAGAGGCCATAACCTTGCCTGCCGATGGTTGTGTTTTTGGTCACTTTGGATAGCTCTCACCGACTGCTGTCCACTCAGCTGACTGCCGATTTGACTCGGGAGTGTAGTGATGGATCCATGTTTTATCCTTTGTCACATACTGCATGAAAAACTCCTTTTTTATTTCGCTTAAACAACTCCAAATATTGCTCAGAATCATCGATACGTTGTTGTTTTTGGTTCGCTGTGAACAAACGCGATACTCATTTCGATAGCAATTTACGCATTCTCAAATATTCATGCAAAATAGCGTAAACACTTCCTTTCGATATTTTCATGCTATCAGCTATCTCCTGCAGCTTTACTTTGCGGTTATACGAAATAATTTTGTGAATTTTTCTGATGTCTGGTGTAACCACCTCATGTGGACGTCTAGAGTGTTCAGCATTATCGGTGCTTGTACGGCCACGTTTAAATTCAGCATACGAATCAGTTATGGTTGATTTTCCGGCAGAGTCCGAGTAATGTTGATCAAGTCAATTGTTTTGCTTCAACAGCATTTTTCTTCATCAAAAAGTAATGCTTAATCAACACAAAATTATTTTTTTTATTGTTTTGAAAATAACAAAAGTAGCGTCACTTAAAGCACAACAACTCAGAAACTAGTAGACAAATTATCATGAAATTTTTACATATGTCGTTTGAAGGTTGGCACAATAGAACACTGGGAAGGATTTTTTGTAAGTGACGCCATCTATATGTTAGACCGAGAGCTTATTGACCGATGTGTTACTTATGGACATTTGGTCGACTGTTCCGATAATTTTTGTTTTTCATAAAAATATCCCAAAGCAGACTCCAAGACAGCAAAAACACGTTAAAGGAGATCCTAAGAACTATTAATGGGGTCAGTTCTCATTTATTGTGGTATAATATTTTTGTATAATAAACACTGCTTTGAAAGCGACCTTCCTTATATAACACTTAAGGTACTTAATATAATATTGAATTTGGATTGTGAAAAACGGAAATCGGGTAAATAAATCGATGGAATTAACCAGTGGTGGTAGATACTGGAATGGTTATTTATATTATGCGGTTTATATAATAAACGCTTTTTGTTAACCTTCTCACGGCATCCCACATGCAATTAACACATTTTTCGTGTTCGATAAAATTTAATGATGGTCGAGTTGATCACTCAAGTTCTCAATCAATGTTATCTCGTAAATGCCCTCTCGCCTGTTGGAGATTTTGCCTTCCTCTTCTCTGATTTTTTGAATCATATTTCTGAAACTTGAGATTTGGACGAGCTTGAAGAAACGGCCTAACAATGGGCTGCAATATTTCAGTAACTAACGGGCTACATTTAAACTTCCTTTGTTTTTCCTAAGCACATCCCCGTTTTTAAAATTATACTTGTAAGCTGATCTAATGCGAAGGTTAAATTTCGCCTTTTATTTTATACTTCTATATTAATCATGACAATCTAAACAAAATCTATACTCAATACTAAAACAAATAGAATTCCATTTCAGCTTTTATTCAGTTTTAGCTCGGCACTATTCTAAGCGACGCGTCTTGTGATGTGGTTTACGAGGAAGCATCCAATATTGACTGAAAGCACATTTTGAATGGAAGCAAATGTCGATTAACATTTATCCATGAAGAAGTCCTACCTGTAACTGCAAAAAGGGCATCCCGCACTTGCCGGATATATTCGTCTTGGTACAGGTCTAAGATCAAGTGTGTTACGTTCTTTGAAGTTCTTTGAAGATATCGAATAATCCTGGCATTCAAGCTTAACTCTAATTCTTTTCCATCTTATCCATTTTCTTATAACGGTAGCTGTAATGTCCTATAGCATAGCTATTTTATGAAAACTAAAACTCATCGTTATATAGAAACGGCGAAAATATCCTAAACGTCCAGCACCTCATAATAGGACAATTTACCGTTTATTCTAGTAATTTCAGAAGAATTCAGAACAATTGGAATTGGGATTGGAACAATTTAGAGGTCCTAGAACAGTGTGAAGCGCTAAAAATACTGCATATGTGAAACAAAGTGTCAAGGAGTCTTTAGGAACGATGAATCGTCGACATGTGATTCGGTTCAAAATTGGAATTTTCTCCACGCAGTTTATGCTGAATTTTGAGAAGCGGCTTACATATATTTTCCTATAAGATTCAAATTGTTTAAGACCTGTTGACTACAGACAATAATATGCGATTAGAATGCTATAATGTAATCATAAACTAAAGAGTCTACCAAAACAATGATGGAACTTACTGGAATGAAATAAAATTACATAAAACACACATTTTTTGCTCAAAATCAGTTCCCATTGTTTTATTTAAGATATTCAGATATGCAATTTCAGCCAAATGGCTACCACGGCTCTTTTGCAAAAACGGATCCGCTCGCGCCAATTTTCGATGACCCTGGCGCATATTTCGGGCTGTATGACGACTATAGCTTGACGAATGTTAGTTTCCAAGTCGCCAATAGTAGCGCGTTTACTGCTATAAACCTGTCTTTTTACATGTCCCCAGAGAAAATAATCTAAAGGAGTTAAATCGCATAATCTCGGTGGCCAAGCGATTGGGTTATTTCGTGAAATTAACGAGTTGCCTAACATAACTCGCAATAAGCCCATGTTTACTCGGGAAATATGCGGTAGTGCGCCATCATGTCGAAAGTAAAGGTCATCCGCATCGATTCCATCAAATTCCAGGAAAAAAATCTTCTAATATTGCCTTGTAGTGCTCGGTATTGATGGTAACGATGGCTCATTCCTCATTTTTAAAGAAATGATGACTGATGACTCCTCCATGTCAAAAATCAACACCAAACTGTAGTATTTTGCGGATACAAAGGACTCAATGTATCACGTGCGGATTAGATTCGCACCAATACCAATTTTGTTTATTGACGAAGCCATTGAGCCAGAAATGAGCCTTATCGGAGAAGATGATTTTGCGATAAAGTTCGTTATCGGCTTCCATCATTTCGAGGGCCCAATCGTCTAATTCACGACGAATACAATGGCCGGTTAGCTTCAATTCTTGTGGCAATGTCATCTTATATGGATGCAAGTCTAAGTCCAACCTCAAAATTCGCCAGGTTGTCATTGACGAGAGGTCTAACTCTTGCGAGCGGCGAGCAACTGAGACGTTGTCATTTTCGGCTACACTTGCTTGAACGGCGGCAATATTCTTAACACCTCTGACTTTTTGCTATCGTACGGGAACCACACTATCGTGGAGAGTAAACTCACTTTCAAATTTTCTAATAACACGATCAACAGCCTGTTCAGAAGGACCACCATGACGAATACCACTATGGGTCTGAATTGCTCGTTGATTTTCATATAATAACCATATTACAACCATTAATATAGGGGTGGTCATTTGTAAAATAACAAGAGATCAATATTTAAATGAGAATATTGTAAAAACATATCAGATTTCTAATGAAAAATAAAGGTTTATTTAATTGTAAATTAAAAGAAGATTTTTTAATACATAGTTTTTTGTATTAATAAACAATATATTAAAAACATTGTGGACTGTGCATTAGGGCTAAAATTAGGGCTTAAAATTTTAAAAGCTTTATAAGCAGTCAATCTTGTCTCAATCTATCTTAGGTTAAAGCCTGGTAAAATTGAAAGCCTTGTGTCGTTCAAAAAAGCTAGAACCGGTGGTATCTCTGAGAAAACACTCGCAGAATCACGTCGGGTTTGAAGTAACAAAAATGTACTACGTATCTATCTTAAGAGGAAAGTTTTTAAATCATCTGATACAAGATGATTCAAAATATGGCTGAAATATTCCAGATCCTATTACAAATATCGTAGTTGTAGAAATTAATTTTGTTTTAAAATATATTTGATATTGTTTTAGTTTTCAAGTCCAAATAGTTTGTTGCCTTTCTTATAATTTTACTCAAAATGTTTCACAAAATGCAACTTACTTTTTGGAAGGCTCTCGATGTACTTTTCACTAATTATGTTGACATATCAGAAGAGGACTAATTTATTCTAATTTCGGAGAGAGCTGTTAGCTGAGAGAGTTAGCTGTTTAACTTAACTTAACTGATGATGGTAATAATGACATAATCTGAACGAGATAAACTTAACTGAAAGATATTTTCCAAAAAAGACCAAATAACACTTGTTATTTGGTCTTTTTTGGAAATAACTTGTTTACAGTCACTTGACGTGCATTACACTAACCATTGTAGCATCATGAAGGTATTACGATGATTAGGGATTACATTTAATCATATAACTATAACAATACAAAATAAAGAAATTGGTGCCGCCGAGACTTAAACGTAATTTTATAGTATAGAGTAATCATAAAAGAAACTCAGAAACATTAAATTATCAAAACTACGTACAGTTTTTAATCTACTCACATTTAACTTGTTTACTTCTGTTGTTTGTTCAGTTAAAAAAAGTTAGTAAATAAAACCTGGAAGATGTGCACGTGTAAAACCTAAATCATCAAAACGATGGTGTTTAAACGATCCTAAGACTTTTTGTTACGTCTGTGGCAAGTATAGAGTGAAACAGTTTCGAAAACCGAAAAAATTCGAATTTGTGCAAAATGCTAAATCAAAGACGCAAACAATGTTTGCAAAATGTGTACTGAGCATTTAAGGCAATGGACGAATGATAAAAGAAGTCAATTGAAGTTTGGTGTGCCTGGAGGGAATTAAAAAATCACTACGATGACTGTTATTTTGTTCAGTTAAAGTACATGGTATTAATCGAAAAAAATTATCTATCCCGATCTGGTATCTGTTAAAACACCTGTTTCTCATGTAGAAGACGTCTCTGTTCCAACTTTTAGTGGCATGTGTGATCTTTCATATACAGAATGTAGGACATCCGAAGATAGGCAAGATAGGCTTGTACTAGTGAAGAAAGTGATAATTTTGAAGCTACGTCGTCAAAATCCCTACTTTTTACTCAAAACGATTTAAGTCACCTTATCAGAGACTTCGATCTTTTAAACGAAAGATCAGAACTGTTGGCATTCAGACTCAAAAAGCAGAATTTACTTTCTAAATGTACTAAAATTAAATGACATCGTACTTGAGAAAAAGAACTGCTTTCGTTTTTTGCTCAAAAAATGATGTTGTTTTTTGTAATGATCTCGGTGGTCTTTTATCAAAAATGGGTTTTTTGAACTACCAGCCAAATGAATGGAAATTTTTTATAGACTGTTCCAAGCGGAGTTTGAAATGTATTTTGCTACATAATCGCAATAAGCGTGGTGCTGTTTCCATTACTCATACTACTAAATTATAGAAGGAGTACGAAACTATATCCGTTGTATTGGTAAAACTCAAGTGCCATGATCATAAATAAGTTATATGCGTTGATTTAAAAATTGTAAACTTTTTATTGGATTTACAAAGCGGCTACATGAAATGTCCATGTTTCCTCTGTTCGTGGAATAGCAGAGCTAAAAGCGAGCATTGGATTAAAGCAAACTGGCCTGAAAGAAAAAATTTGACAAAATATCATAAATAGAGTCTTAGATACTAGAGAGAAAATAATTTTGCCTCCATTGCACATAATATTCGGACTAATGAAACAGTATGTCAAAGCATTGGATAAAAATGCTTCTTGTTTTAATTACATATCGAGGAAATTTCCTGGTTTGAGCAAGGGGAAACTTAAGGCTGGCATTTTCAATGGACTACAAATTAGGCTTTTTATGAAAGATAACAATTTCGTGCGTTCAATGAATCATATAGAATCATTAGCCTGGTTTTTTGTCGTGAATGTTGTAAAACATTTCCTAGGGAATTAAAAGTCCGAACGTTTTCGCGAATGGGTGCAAGACATGCTGGAACATTTCAAAAAGCTTTGATGTAGCATGAGCATCAAAGTTCACTACCTCCACAAACATTTGGACAAATTTCCAGACAACCTTGGATCTTACAGTGAGGAACAAAGAGAGCGATTTCATCATGACTTAAAAAATATGGAAGAAAGGTACCAGAGTCAATGGGATGAACACATTATAGCTGATTACTCCTAGAGTATCATGCGTGAGTACCTGGAAGGAACTCACTTGAAAAAATTACGAAAAATAAGCTTTCTCGATGTTCAATGATGTAACAAAAGGTAAAAAAATGAAATAATCGTATTTTTTTGACGTCTATATATATATATATATATATATATATATATATATATATATATATATATATATATATATATATATATATATATATATATATATATGGAAAACTACACGTACATTTCAAAAAGTATTCATAAGTAATATAGTATTTAGTATTTCAAAAAATAATTAAGTATTTCAAAAAAAGTTTTAGTTTTTCCGGCACCAACTCCACTGTAAACCTGTGTAATTTATCAATAACAATAATTTATCTCAAAACGATTTTCCACAAAACATCTTGGTAACTAACAGTGTTAAGCTTATACTTATTAAAAATGTAAATAATAATGGGGCATTGGATGCATATGAAATTATTTAAATAGCAAAATATAAGAAAACCATGAACCGGGCTAAAGCACCTATTCCATTTGTCCTCTTTTTGAATTATTTATGTAACGCTTGTTTAACTTTATTTTCATGATTTTTACATGCCGTATTAGGTACGGTTGTCATATAAAGAGATCATAGTTTATATTTAAAATTAAATTGAATCACCTCCTGATGATGCATGGTTAACATGGTTAACATGGTTAAAAAGTTATACAAAATGATTTGGCATTTAGTAATTAATCTCTTCGAGTTTACTGCTTGGTGATTATATAATCTGGATATAGCTGAAGTCTTTAAAATATTGTCGAAGAACAATGATATAACAAACTGACAACTAAAATGTGGATGACAAGAGATCACACAAAAAAGTTAAAGTAATTTATTTTTATACCTTTCAAATTTCCTGAATATGATTTAATCTTAAATAGCGATGAAGACAGGATACTGTTCTGAAGTTGAATTTGAATGTTATTTTCTAAGCATAAATGGCACCTATTCATCTTTTGGATTAAATAAAAAATAACATTTATATCTAACTCTTTGCATTTTGTTCAACTCAAAATAAAAAATATTCCTGCTTGAAAAACTTCAACTGGGAGCTTCCTTCCATCTCGGTCGTATTAGAGTAGTAACAATAGAAATTATGAAATGTAAAGATATAATAATGAGTTAAACGATATTTAAAATTTTATAAATATTTTGTTTTTTAATTGATTATTAATATAGGTAGTACTATAGTAATAATTAATTATAATAATGGTATCATATTAAACACAGGTTCTTAAAAAACAAACCCTTTGTCTGTATGACCAACAAATTACGATGTGTTCTGAGCGCTATGCAGGGAGACATATTATACCATTAACGGAGATGATCAAAGGCAGCAATACATGTTTGATTCAAAAATTGTTAAAATGCAATGCGTTTGTATAAAGGTCTATTGTTGTGGAGCACAATTCCACATTTTGAGCCGGAATCTACGGTCGTGTGTGTAAAACTCGGTTCCTAAGATATCCCAAAATATCTAAATAATCTGCTTCATGCACATTGAGAGCCGTTAAGCATACTTGGTATGATTATGTTTAAATAAACTGAGAATAGATCTAAAATGAGGGATGTAATGGATGAAGGCAGAGAAGAGCTAGGATTGTCCAAATGTTAAACTATCGTGTATAAGTGATAACTATCCCTGTTATCCGATTTAACCTGCTAGACAATATACGAGGTTCTGATGACCGAGTGGCGGTATAACCATTCCAATAGAGAGATGAGGAAATGCAACTCTCGTAGCCCACTCGCCAACACAATAGACAAGCGAGGCTCTTTAAATGCCTTAAATCTTTCACAACATTTATGTAGAAATGGCGGATTTAAAGCGAGGACTCCATGTAATGCAGAATATACGAAGTCTCATATTAACGCTAGATCAGTCTGTCCCATTTCGGATTCAAGGGGAGGCAAACATTCAATTAACCTGTATCGATGAAAGTCTATCAAATAAAAATTCAATTAGCTACATACAACATCGCAACAATGGTTAGGAGAACTTAAATACATCAAACATCATGTCTTGGGAGTATGTGAATCACGGATGCCAGGAGAGAAAACTACCGCTCTAATATCAGACCATGCATTATATTAAAATCATTTTGATACCGAAAGTAGACAGTATAAAAAATGGTTTGTATAAAAAAGTGGGTCACTGTATTTCATACAAAGTTAATACTGAAATTAAATAAGAAATTTAGTGTAATCTACGGATGTTCATTCTCAACTAAATTGGATGATAAAAAGATGGAAACATTTTTTTAAGATTTATCGAAAGTAACAGAATCAGAGAAAAGTCATTAGTCATTATGAGATCATTAGCGGTGATTTCAACGCTAAACTCGGTGAGAAGCATTAAACAGATTCAAATTTAGGTTCAATTTGGTTTTGGTTCAGATAATATGGAGGTATGCTAGTAAAGTATCTAGACAAAAACCTTGGGAAGAAATGGACATTGAAAAGTCCTGTTGGTAAAATGACGAACGAGATCGATTATATAATAATGAACAATATGAAAATCTGCAGGGATATTTCACTATTAAATTAATTATACAAGCCATCGATGATCGGCTAGTAAGAGCAAAATTCACTTTTAATCTTAAATCTGAAAAAAATTAATTAATTCATAAGATAGGTGTTACAGTCTTGAAGGATTTGATTGGAGCAAGGAAGGACATCAGAAAGAACTAAACATGAATTAGAATCAATCACCATTTTTGATAGAATTTCATTTCTTTCCATTCCATTTTAGATAAACAATTCCACTGGATTTGATTTAAGAACACCAAATATCTAATTTGTAATGATGGGGGAGAAGATATCCTTGAGATACAAGAAGAAAAATTATACGCAACATTTCAACTAACAAAAAATAGAAGAAAACCCAGAGGAAAACAAAATCACTTATGAGATTTTATAAGATATATAGGAACCTTATATAACATGCATTACAGCTGCTTCTTACAAATATCTTATTGAAAATTAAATCCCAGATACGTGACGGAACTCAGAATCTATCTTGTTATAAAAACACAATAATGCTAATATAGAGAACTATCATCTTATCAGTCTTCTGTCTCATCTATATAAGATTGTTACCTATCGATTAACAAATAAATTCAATTTTTACGAACCAGTAGAGCAAGCGGTGTTTAGAAAAGGGTCTAGCACCATCGACCAGTTGCTGATAATGCGAATATTGACAGAGAAACATTCACATATTTTCATATCGCATTCCATTTCATTGAATCCTAGGACTTTTTACTAGCAGTGGACCAGGCTAGAACTGCTTCTCGATACTTAAATATCTTGAAACATATTAAAGACCAAGATAATGCGATGTCATGCCCTTGGATTATTTTTGGTGTAGTTATGTTAAACTGCTGGTTTACAGAAATAAACCTCAAATAATTCTTGACCTTAAACAAGAAGGTTACAAAAACTTCAGGTTAACATTGAAAATATACCAGGTGATATGAGTGTAAGGGTAATTGTTTTTTGATTGAATGCATCATCTCAAAGATTGTCATCTTATCAAACTATTTAATTAGGAACTCGATATAGAAATTTTTTGGTTTCACCATAAACGTTGCTTTTCAGCTGTTCCATATATATGTTTGGAAAACCATCCGAAGCTCCCCGTTTCCGGCCAAAAATTTTATCTGCTATTTGTAAAATAACCGAGCGCCGGATGATTTCGACGCTTTAATGCATAAAAATACGATTCCCGCTTGTAAGTACCCCATTATGACGCTTGAGATAGAGGCATTACGCGCACTCCTGGTCCGTATTAACTGTGAGGCGATAACAAAAATTAACAGCGTCTCGCTATATCAACGGCTTAAGACTTCGCCCTGGTGTCGGGTTTTCGGGCGACTGCCAGTTCCAGCGGTGCCGCATGAAGGCGGTTGCAACAGGGGGAATTAGTTGGTCGTTTCGTCGCTGAACCACTATCGTTAAGGAAACAGACACATTTTTAAATGGCCAATTAATATTTTCTTTAGTATCCCCACAATTTCTTATATCAAACCAGTTTATAGATTCGAATGAACCGAAACTTGAAAAAAATATAAAACTGTAATTTATATAATTAAAATTTATTATTCAAGCATACGATCGTTTCTGAACCTTTTTAGTTTCGCGACCCACTAAATAGATAAAAAGTTAAGTAAAAAACGTTGCAACCCCCTCACTACAACACAATTACGAGCCCCTCACTTTACATCGGCCGGTTCATTTGTTCATCGGCGACGATTCGTCCTTTTTTTCACTATCGTGATTTATGAAAAATCGTTTTTATTTTTAAATATCTTATAAACTCCTACGAGTGTGTTCACATGCTTACGAATTGTGAAAAAAACGAATCATCTACTTTGTATTAAATGACGAATCGCCAATGATGGATGTATGGACTGTATGAATGGGCCGTTACACTTATACCGAAATACCGCACACAGCCACAAATACCAAACTACAAGACTTGTATAACCCCTTGTTCTTATATTATTTTTACCAGTTCGAACCTGTGCCCTGCACTTTCACGCACTTGTAAAGTGACACGCCCGCGCACCTCTCACCACTCGCCTGTGAGTGTAAAACCAATCATTCATCCTGAGCGCGCTTATGCAGGTCGTACAAGCTATACGCTTTGGTAAGAAAAACAAAGGACTGAGACGAAGAGTCTCGTTGTTAATTAAGTTTTCACGAAAACAGGCACTATGATTTCTTCTCTCACCCAGTGTTAAATTCTACGATTTCTTGTCTCACCAGATTGTACAATGAAACATATTTAAAATATGGATTCATTACCTTAGATAACAAGCCAAAATGTGTTGTTATGTCTGCGGAAAGCACTATATCTTCAAAATTAGTCCAGCATCTGGAAACAAAACACCCATCTTTACAAAACAAACCATTAGAATTTTTCGTGCGTAAATCACCCAATTTGAAAAATCAACAAATTGCTATCAACAAATCAAGTCGTAACGAGACCGCAGCACTTGAAGCATCCTATTTAGTAGCTTTAAAAGTGTAAAAGTGGCCAGGGAGTCTTAACCCCACACGATTACGAAAAAACTCAGTTTACCCACCACCATTGATGTGGTCAATGTGATGAGAAGTCCAAGTCCAAGTTCATAAGAAGCAACAAAAGTTGAAAGCTATACCAATTTCAAATGACGCAATATCGAGATGTATTAATGAAATGCCCAATGGTGTTCACATTTACATAATTGAAAAGGTTAAATTAAGTGAATTTTTTTGCTTTTCAGTTCGACGAGTCAACAGACGTGTCGCAATTTTTGTGTTTTGTCCGATACGAATGCGAGGGGTCATTTAAAGAAAATGTGTTATTCTGCAAATCAATCCCTGGTCGTGAAACTGGCGAAGGATTATTTACAGTTTTTATTGATGCAACACAAAACAAAAACTTCGCGAAAGCGATAACGGGGAAGAATAGTGGTGTGATAGTAAAATTAAAAGACATTGTGGAATACGGAATGGCCGAATATGGAACGGGCGCACAGAGAAATGCGTTTGCTACAAAAATGATGCCAAATAATTTATAAAATATTCTGTCAGAAGCCGTAAAACTCGTAAATTTTATTAAAAGCCGACCATTGAATGTTAGATTGCTTTCCACATTGTGCGAGGAATTTGGTACCAAATACGACTCACTGATTTTCTATACTGAAGTCATGTGGTTATCGCGACTAAAAGTTCTAACGAGGCTTTTTGAATTACGAGATGAATTGAAAATCTTTTTTACAGATAAAAATAGTTTATTAGAGAGTTTCTGGAGTTTTTTAGTTTAGTACTTTAGTAGTTTAGAGTTTTTACAAGACGGAGAAACCTTATTACTGTAGGCTTTACTTGAGTGATATTTGTCACATTTGAATGACTTGAATACGAGTTTACAAGGCCGTAACAAAAACATTTTACTAATGACAGACAAAGTCGATACCTTTATCAAGAAGCTTGCTATTTGGTCTATATGCTTTGAAAAACGCCATTTTGTTGCATGCACTTCGGATTATATTAACAAAAATATGGATTTAAAAAATTCTGATGATTTTCTTCTACCATGAACCAAACGATAGTTGGTTTTTCTTCCTCTCATTATTGTTGAATATATTTTTATTTTTGTATTTCTCGATATTGATTTAGATTTCATGGTGTCCTATAGAGTGAATTTTATTTTGTTTCCTGCCGTTATTCTTACTGCAACGTCCTCTAACACTTTATGGTTGGTCGTAATTACTGCGCCTAGATATTTAAAACTATTAACTTTTTGAAACGTCTTTCATTTATTACTAGGTCAATATTCACTTGTCCCTTTCTTTGTTTTGTTGAGCGTATGTTTTGTTTTTTCTTAGACCCATTCGTGATGCTACTTCTTCGACCTCTCCAAACATCTGTTCTAATTCTTCTTTCTACAAATCATGTCAATATATTCCGCTTACGCTAAGATTTGATTTTCCAGTAAATATACGTCCTTTAGTATTTATTCTTATTCTCTTTATAATTCTTTTCAGTGTGAAATTTAAGAGAGTAGTAGATAGTAGATCATCTTGTCTTCTTGTCTTTATATTTCAGAAATGTAGAATTCTTCTGAGGTTTGGTTTTATATCCTTACTTTGGCTTTGGACACACTTTTTTTAAGTAAATTAGTTTATGGTGGGTTTTTTTTAATTCTGTTATCCCTGCTCTGTGATAACGAGTCGTACGCTTGCTACATGTCTATGAATAGATGGTATAAGTCAATATTGTATTCGAAGAAGTTTACTAGTACTTATCTTAGTACAAATATTTGATCGATTGTTGATTGTCCCCTCTACGGTTTCCCCCATTTGTACATTTAGTCTTCTTTTTAATAATTTGCTAAATATTTTGCGACATCTTATTTAAAAGATATATTCCTCAGTTTTTACATTCCGACTTATCACCTTTCTTATGTATTGAGCAGTTTAGTGTCATTTGGCAATTCTCCTTGTTCTCACGCCTGCTTGTATTGTATATCCTTCGTACGTATTATTTCAACTGTAAGCTGATCTTCTCCCAGAGCCTTGTTATTTTTCATTGACTCTATGACATCATTTATTTAATTTTCTATCGCTTCTTTCAATTCATTGTAATCACTTTCCATTTTTTGCCTACATAAAGATGTTTGTTTATGTTTTCTCGCTTGCTTAGAATTCTCGCTCCCCATATTCTTCGATGTTTTCTATTTTCTGTTGCTCATATCTTATTTTCTTCATTCTAACAATTTTTTTTAACGTTCTAACATTTCCTTTGATACAAGTTTATTTATCAAACCTTTCATATTCTTCGCTTTTGACTTCGTTTGTAACGAGCAATACTCCCTTTGTAACTAGCAATACTTCCTTTGTAACGAGCAACAATAATCCATACTTATGAATATATATGGTTTCCTTTTCTTGTGATTTAGTTATATTTTTACAGCTCTTCAAAGCAGATGTACATCTTTAATTTTAATAAAAAAAAATAAAAATTCTGCTTACGAGTATTTTTTAAGAAATGGTTTGTCCGGTCAGGAAATAATTATGGCCGTAATAAATGGGCTAGGAGGGGCTGCTGCCTATTCTGTATCTGTAAACAATTAGGTTGCTGAATTTAAAGGTAGCTCTATAATCACAGACAATTAAGGATGTGCTAGACGTCCATGAAGAGTAAATATTTATTGAGTATTTTTGTGACTACGGATGAGTTAACAAATGGGTAAAGACAGATGTTCCAAAGAAGCTGCAGATGGCTTCATCGGCACGAAAGATTATTTAATCAGTTTGTTTGGTTTTCAATAAAATGTAAACCTATTGAAATTTGGATGAAGAAAAATATCATTTTTGTTAGGGCAATTCAGTTACTCTCAGATGTACAGGGTGGCCCCAAATTATATTTCGTATTTTAATTTTAAATTCAAATATCTTATTATTAAAATATCTTAAATTTGTTTAATTGAATTTTAAAAAATGTTCGGGATGCTCCAGAGATATTAACCCGGCGACGCTTTGTGAAATTGAAAATAAAACGATAGTCCCTTCAGCGTATATTATGACAATATCTTCAGATACTATAATTTAAAGCAATATTAACTCATTCTAACCCCTCAATGACTTTTAGCTGCGATTTATAAAATTTGGGATATTTATTTTTGCGCCACCCTGTATCTTCGTAAATTGAATTAATTGAAATAACATCCATCGTGTTCATGTATATGTAGCTATATCTAATCAATTTGCTCCTGAATCTCACACAATCTCTTTGCAGTACTGGTTTTAAGCTATTTGAAGAAACCATAACAATATCGATAGATTTTTGACCATTCTGTTAGTAATAAAATTACTAGAAAAACGTTGGCAAAAATGTTTAAATTATGGGAGCCTTTATTGAAAAATGAAAATACCTTTAATCTTATGTCTATGATCAGTATGTCTAAATAGTATTGTTTATAACAGTCATTTCAAATTGAGCGGATTTTTTAATTCTTGAATAAAACATAGATGGCATTACGAATTTGCCTTGTCTGATTTCAGAAGTGTAATGTATTCCATTTATAAAAATGGAGTCGTCCACAATACACGCGTTAAAATTGATGAATTATTTTATGGGTGTGTGATGAAAATTTTTTTAAAAAAAATAAGGTGATATTTACGGTTTGCACAGTCATCCTCTGAAAGCACTATTGCTTGCACTCACTTGCACATCTGAAAGCACTATTAATAAAATTGTTTAAAAATTTTAAGAAACTGGTTCGGTGGAAGATAAAAGAAGAGTAATATATAGTCTTAATCGTCGTTCACAAAAGCATATTAATTTGGAACGTGAACTCAATTTAACGAGTGAATCCACACGAGTGAATCCTAATGAGTGAATCCACAACATTTTACGAAAGTATTTAGCTCTGAAGGTATATCAGGTTCAAATAACCCAGAAACTAAAGCCACTGGATCATTCAAAACGTGCATTTGTAAATTGGATCAAAGAAAAAACAGATGATTTTTCTCAATCTCATTTCATTTAACCTTTTTAGATGAAGCACCTTTTGAAATTAGTGACTATGTTAATAAACAAAATTGCCGCATTTGGGATGAGGTAAATCTACGATTGATTCATGAGTAACCTTTACATCCTAAACGAGTCACTGTTTGGGGTGCATTATGGTCAGGAGGTGTAATTGAGCTTTCAGAATACTGCTGGTGAAGCTGTAACTGTGAATGGTATTCGATATCGTGAGGTGATAACTGCATTTTTGTGGCCTGAATTGAATAATATTGAAAGATATGTGGTTCCAACAGGATGGCGAATTATTGCCAAAAATGATGATGTCCACCAAGATCATGTTATTTGACACCGTTGGATTATTTTCTTTGGGTTTACGTAAAAAGCCAGGTCGATAAGAACGACCCACAATCGATTCCTGAACTAAAGTATGAAATTATTTTGTCATTGGTGAGGTAGCGCCATGGTTATGCCAAAATGTTATCAAAAATTTGTGGACAAAAGAGTGGGCGTCTGTAAGCTGCAAGATGTGGTCATTTGACAGATACTGTCTTTCGTGTTTGCTTCAATTATTAATAAACAGTTTTTTTAAATCAATGCAAATTCTGTGTTTTATTTAAGAATTAAAAAAAACTCAATTTGAAAGACCCTTCCTTTAGTTACCTCAGAACACAAACTACAAAATCACATTTACTTTAGGCTATTAATGTTCACCAAATGTTAAACAGAAAGTTATTTAAATCATTTAGAAATTCACCTACCAATGGATTGTTTTTTAGCACCAGTTCCTGAAAGTATGTGGAGGGTTTCATTTTTTTACATAGTCAGGTTATTCGGATTGTGAAAGGCGGGTTCTAAAAGGACTAGTAATGACTTAAGGCTTTGGCGTGCTCTTTGAGTTTTGGTCGATCGTTTCGATTACATTTAAAAATGTTTCAAAAGAGGGTTGCAACTAGGGAAATTTGTCGTATCTTTACTGAATCGCAATCGTTTGAGAATATATATAATTTCGATAGATCTTATTTATTCCTTTCAGTATACTCAGAAAATATTTTGTCCAACAATTAATGAATGTAACCATTACAGGAATTTACGGTTTTTATATCTATTTTAATCTACAGATTAATATATTAATGAATTTATGATTACACAGGTTTATAAAATAATAAAACAAATTTGTGTCGCTTTAAACCTAAGTTTAAAGTATAGAGTCTAGCAATACTCTCAATAACATTAAATTATCAAAAGTACCTATGTCTGAGCTTGTGCAAAATGCATATTTCGCTTACTTTAACTTAAAAATCAATGACGTTCATAAATCATGGATTTGAAATAATATTTGCCAAATGTGTAGTGAATATTTAAGACAATGGACAAATGGTAAAAGAAGTCAACTGAAGTTTGTTGTGCCTATGATTTGGATAGAATCAAAAAATCACTACGATGACTGTCATTTTTACTGGGTCAAGGTGCATGGTATTAACCGAAAAAAATTACTTATCCCGATCTAATATATGAAAGACCTATTTCTAATTCAGAAGACGTCCCTTTTCCAACTTTGTGTGGCGTGTCTGATCTTTCAGATACACATTATAGGACATCTGAAGACAGACAAGCTTGTACTAGCGAGGAAGTGATAATTTTGAAGCTACGTTGTCAAAACCCCTACTTATTACTCAAGACGCTTTAAGTGACCTTATCAGAGACCTCGACCTCTCAAAAGAAAGATCAGAATTGTTGCCATTCAGACTCAAATATTGTTTGTTTATTTTATTTGAGTCACGTCAACACTCCAGGCGTTATTTAGTGAATGTTGGCTGTTTCATAGCAGAAGCTTGTCGGGGAGAAAATCACATGAGGAAATTGCGGTGACACATAATTGTATATAGGACGAAGAACTACAGGAGTGACTAGAATAATATTTGTTGGAGGGATCATGAGTCACGTCAAGGCGATTAAATTTTATGGAAGAATCCAGATTCTTTTAGGAATTCCAGGAGATTTCCCACTGCTACGGGAGAATAATTCCTCAATGGAGCGGGATAATCCTAATCTTAAACGCATGGGGGATAGGACAGGGCAAGATGATAGAATATGGACAACTGTAAAGGAGGATCCACAGAGAGGGCAGGAAGGAGCCGGGCTCCCATCCATGAGGTATTTATGAGAGAAGAGACAGTGGCCGATCATAAGCCTATTAAGCTTAATTTGTGATTGTCTGGAAAGAGAAAATTTGTATTCAGAGAAGTCTTTTTTAATTTGCCATAATTTGTTATCATCTATGAGGTCCCCCTCGAGCAGGATGATTTTAGGGACTTTGTCAGATATTATAGGATAATAATCTGTGAGAGAAGGGACTACGGAAATGGGAGATCCAGAAATTGTGGCGGTTTTTGCTAATTGGTCTACTCTTTTGTTTCCCTCAATACCCATATGACCAGGGATCCATATTAGAGCAATTTTGTAGGATGAAGAATGTAAGGAGAAAAGGAGATCCCAAATTCTGAGAATTAAGGGGTGAGAAGAATTTGGATTGTTGATTAAATTAAGGGAGTTTAGGAAGTCAGTGCAAATTAGCCATGAAGAGTCTTGTTCAGAGGAGATGCTTTTAAGAGCCTCATGTACTGCAAAAAGCTTGGCTGATAGTATGGAGCTTATAGGGGAAAGACTGAATTTGTTGGAGAAATAGAGAGAATGTGTGGCAGCGCCGACACCAGAGGAAGATTTTGAACCATCAGTGAAGACAAGATTATAGGAAGGAAAATCTGTCAGTATGTCACGAAAATGAGCCCTGAAGAAAGCTGGAGGAACGGAAGCTTTGTCGAATTTGGATAAAGAAAGAATTATGTTATGGGGAGGCATGAGCCAAGGGGGATGGAGGGTTGGGGTAGATGGAAGAGAGGCAGGAAAGGGAAAGGAGAGGGAGTTAGATAGTTTGGCTAGAATCCAAGAGGAACCATGAGCTTTGGAGTCTTGAGCTGGGATAGGGGATTTGAGAGGTCTGAATAGCATTTTACCCATAGATGATAATGGATTTGAACTTGCTCGGGCCGCAGCCCTAAGTAAGAATTTAGTCCCTCTAAATTTCAAGGGTTCAACTATTGAGAGGCATTGGAGACTCTTTGTTGGACTAGATTTAAAGGCTCCTAGAGCTAGTCTAAGCGCGTTGTTTTGTATGGTTTCTAAAGATTGCAAGTAAGTAGAGCAAGTTGAGTTGTAGAGAAAACATCCATAGTCAAGTTTGGGACGGATAATTGATTTGTATGCGTGAAGAATGGAGGATTGATTTAGGCCTCTGTCTCTATGTGATAGCCATTTTATAATATTTAAGTCAAGGATAATCCTAGACTTAAGGGAATTTATATGGTCTTTCCAGGAGAGATAACTGTCGAAAATGATTCCCAGGAATTTGATTGAGGGTTTGGTTTGGATCGGTGAATTATGGTAGGTAAATGAATGGATTCTGGAGCAGAGACGCTTTCTACAGAAGTGTACAATAGCAGATTTACTTGGGGAAATTTTGAATCCTGTGATAAGAGACCATTTATGAATAGAATTTAGACAGTTTTGAAGTCTTTCACCCAATCTTGGGGAAGAGGCGGGACAGAAGATTAGGATGTCATCAGCGAAGAGTCGAATCGATAGTCGAGGGTCGACACAGTCGAATATGGAGTTTATGGCGATGTTAAATAGAGTTGGGCTGAGTAGTGATCCCTAAGGAACTCCATTTTGAAGAGGAAAAGAGGAGGATTTATGACCATTTACTTTGAGTGTAAAAGATCTGGGAGATAGGAAATTGGAGAGGAAGTAGAGAATATTGCCCCTGAGGCCCCACGTATGGAGGCAGGTGATGATAGAGTTCGTATGCACCATGTCAAAGGCATTGGATATGTCTAGGAAAGCAGCAATAGTGTGGTAGTTTTTGGAAAAGGATGTCCATATGCTGTTCTCAAATTCGGTTAGAGGATCTAAAGTGGATTTGCCTGATCTAAATCCGTATTGGTGAGTTGATAAACAAACCGGATAAATCGATACGGATAAATCCGTATTGGTGAGTGATTTGAACCTCAAGGAACCAGCTGAGTCTTTTTAGGACCATTCTTTCCATTATTTTGCAAAGGTGATTGGTTAAAGAGACGGGACGGTAGCTTGATGATAGGAATCTTGGCTTTCCGTTTTTCCATATGGGAACTAGAATGGATTCGGTCCATGAGGAAGGGAAAAGGTGTGAAGACCATATGTCGTTGTATATTTGAAGCAGAATTCGGGTAGCGGAGTCAGGAAGGTTAAGGATTAGGGGGATTGATACTCCATCTGGGCCGGGAGCGGATGGACGACACTTAGATAGAGCAGATTTTAGTTCACTGAGAGAGAAGGGGAGATTTATTTCTTAGAGGTCAGGGTCATCGAAACTGAGGTTTGGTTTGGGAAGGGATATGTGCGAAAGGAAAGAAGGATCATAGTTTGAGTCATCCGAAATTTTTGAGAAGTAAGAGCCAAGAGAACGAGAAATGTCTTCAGTTGAAGATAGCCAATCTCCATTGTTAAGATGACCCGAAATGCCTGATGGTGGTATGCCTTTTAGTTTACGGATACCTCTCCAGAAGGATGAAGATGTAGTACCATATGTTAATGAGTTTATGAAGGTGGACCAGGAGGAGCGTTTTGGATAGTTTACAGTATTCCTGGCCAAAGCTTTTAGACGTTTGTATTCTAGAAGGTTTTCTTGGAAAAGGAAAGGAAATTTGATAGAGAAGTGCCTCTTGGATCGGAGCGGAGAGAACCCCATGAAGGATGATGGGCATTAAAATCACCACATAATAGGCTAGGGGAGGGCGGCTGAGATATGATATAGTTCAGGTCTTGAATATCTAGTGGAGTGGAAGGAGAGATGTATAAGGAACAAATAGTTAAAGGGAAGTCGAGGTTGGATCTGATAGCGACAACTTCGAGAGGGGAAATTATTGGAGGTTTGACAGCATCTAGGATTTCATGCGAGAGAATAGCAACTCCACCTGAAGCTCTATCTGCATTTAGTCTATCTGATCTGAATATGTTGTATTTTGGAATGTTGAATTATTTGGTAGAATTTAGGTTGGTTTCTTGGATGGCGAAGAATATGGGCCTATAATGGGAGATGAGGATTTTCAAATCATCGCGATGAAGGGATATGCCGTTCAGATTCCATTGTATAAAGTGTAAGAGTTGAATAGGAGTAAAATTGGATATGGGAGATTATAGGAAGGAAATCCAAGATCAATGGAAGCCGTGAGAGGGAATTAACGAGGAGGGTGAAAGTTGAAACCGGAGGAAGAGTTTTCAATTTCCATATCTTTACTGGAGCCAGACTTATTTGAAGACTTTGAAATACTTCTTGTGCCCTTTGATTTAGCACCTTGGGAAGAGTTTAAGTTTCTACCCCTAGAAGGGGGGGTGATTAGAAGAAGAATTTTTTGATGGAAGAGAGGAGGGTAAATTGAGGTCGTTCTTGGGAGAAGAATAGCTGGATGTGGAATAAGTAGAATGGGAAGAGCTACCCTTAATAGGCCTTGGAGGAAGGGAAGGGAAAGGGCCATCTATAGAAGATGGCTTGAAAGAGGGAAGACCACCCTCTAGAGGTGGTTTAGGAGGAAAGGAGGAAAGAGGGGAGGAGATGATAGATCTCACTTGTAAGAGTGGGGGGATGGGAAGCAGAAGAGATGCTTGTGGAGGAAGAAGAGCTACGAGGTGTATTATTTGCAGTTGAATTTGAAATACTTGATACGAACACAGAACTGGATGAAGACGAAAGATCACATTGGATATCGCACGAAATAGTTGATTTAGGTTTTGAGACTACAGCCGCAAAGGAACTGATTAGAGGCGGCGAGGGAAATTTGACTCGATTTTTTGCATCAACATAGGACGGTTTCTCGGTGGTTCTAATGTGTTGGATTTCCATTTCGTGTTTATATGTAGGGCAACCTCTATATCGGGGAGAATGTTTCCCTTTACAGTTGATGAGCACTGAGCAGGGGGGGCACAAGGGAGATCATCATGAGACGATTTCCCGCAAGAAGGGCAAATCGCTGGAGAGTCACATTTGCTGGAAACATGTCCGAAGCGCTGACAGTTAAACCATCTTAATGGCTGGGAAAGTATGGTCGAACTCTGAGCGAGAGAAATCCCGCTCTAATAAATTCTGGAAGGGAATGCAGCTTGAAGGAAAGAATATGGCTAGGGGAGGGAGATAGTACTCCATCCTTTCTTGTTTGAATCCTCTTTACTTCAGTTACACCTTGCTCTTTCAAGTTATCCAGTATTTCTGCTTCACTGTATAAGAGTAATTCTCGCGAGAAAACTACGCCCCTGCAAAGATTTAAAGATTGGTGCGGAGTTGTTGTAACCTGGAAGTCTCCCAGCAGTTTCAGAGAGGCGCATTTGCATGAAGTCTTCTCGGTATCTGCTGTAATCAACAATGATCCATTTCCCAGTTTTTTGACTTCTTTAAGAGAGCCCACTACATTTGAGAGAAGTTTGATAACAAAAGGAGATACTGATTTGAAAGATGCATCCTCACCCAGACGAGAGATGACAAAGAATCGATCAAAGGTAATTTGGCGATTGGATAATGGCGAAACAATCCTGGGTCTTTTGGACCCTGAAGGGGGGGAAAGGGGTTTCAATTAGAAAAAGACATATATGTCCCACGAGTAGGGAAGAAATAAACGTCAGCCGAGGCAGTGCTCCATACCCCGGTAACCCTAATTACTCCGGAAGGGCGGGAAGTATTTCGAAGGCTCCGTTAGAGACACCTGAAACCCTCAGGTGCCATTCAGTCCTCGTCACGGATCGCATTACAACTTGACTTAAGGGTTGACTCAAAGGGTCGTCAAGCCCGTAACCTGGATACCAGGTCCCCTGGGGAGCAAACTCAAAGAGAGAGATTACTTTCTCCAGGTACTAAAATTACATGACATCGTACTCGAGAAAAAGAACTGATTCCTTTTTTTTCTTAGAAAATGATGTTTTTTGTAACGATTTCGGTGATCGTTTATCAAAAATCGATTTCTTGAACTACCAGCTAAATAAATGGAGAGTTTTTTTAAACAGTTTCAAGTAGAGTTTGAAATGTGTTTTGTTATATAATGGCAATTAGTATGGTGCGGTTCCCACTGCTCATTTCACTAAATTAAAGGAGAATTATGAAACCATATCTCTTATATTGGCAAAACTAAAATACCATGATCATATCTGGGTTATACGCGTTGATTAAAAAATGGCTTTTTATTGGATCTATGGAATTATTGGATTTTTGGGAAAAAACTTTTTATTGGATCAATAATTCGGCTATACGAAATTTCCATGTTTTTTCTGTTTGTGGAATAGCAGAGCTAAAAGCGAGATTTGGATTAAAACAAACTGGCCTGAAAGAAAAGACTTACCAGTTGGGAAACATAATATCATAGATACAGTGTTAGTTACTAGAGAGAAAATAATTTTGCCCCCATTGCCCATAAAATTGGGACTAAGGAAACAGTGTTTGGACTAAGGAAAAAAAGCATTAGATAAAAATAGTTCCTGTTTTAATTATTTATCGAGGAAATTTCCTGGTTTGAGCAAGGAGAAACTTTAGGCTGGGAATTTCGATGGACCGCAAATTAGGCTTTTGATGAAAGATAACAATTTGATGCATTCAATTAATGATATAGAATCGTTAGTCTGGTTGTATGTTTTCGTCAATGTTGCAAAACATTTGCTAGGAAATTATGAGTCCGAAAATGTTTACGAATTGGTGCAAAACATGCTGGAAAATTTCAGAAAACTGGAATGTAATATGAGCATCAAAGTTTACTGCTTCCATAATAAAAAAGGAATAAAACAATTTTTACTTTGTTATCTATCACTTTTACCTCCATAATAATTCCTCCTCCTCCATAATAATTAGGGCAAATTTTCGGAAAACCTTGGCTCTTACATTGAAGAACAAAGACAGCGATTTCATCACTACCTAAGAATATGGAAGAAAGGTACCAGGGTCGATGAGAGAAAAAACATGATGACTGGCTACTGTTGGAGTATCATGCGAAGAAAGCACGAAAAAGAAGGTTTCTCTAGGTTCAATAATGTCACAAATGGTAAACAAGACGAAATTATCACATTTTTTTTGACACATATAATATCTCGAAAACTACGTGTACATTTCAAAAAATATATGTAGCGTTAGAACAAGCATAACGAGCATATTCAAAAATAGTTTTAGTCTTTCCAGTACCAAATCCACTGTTGACCTGTGTTATTAAATATATTTGATTTCGAGAGACTTACATATGAGGTGTGTAAACAACGTATTGAAAGTAGTGGGGTATCGTAGTGGCAACATTGATGGCTTACCTTTGGATGGGGAAGCCAACATCTGATGTGTCATCAGTGGGAGTTTACACTCCCTTGACTCACTTGGTGGTGGTAGCAATTATTTTCTTAAGTTAGCTTTTTTAGTGTGTTCTTAAAATAAATGACAACAATTTTGAGAAAAGTGCCCTATAAAGTTTTGTTTTAGATTTGGGCACAGTGCGACGGAAACTTTTACAAAACTTTAACAAGCCTTTAGAAATAGTATTTTGTCAAAAGTCGAAGTTTCAGGTAAAATATCCTCAGAAGGCCTCGATTAAATATAACCCTCGCAGCAGAAGGCCTTCAACTGCAAGAAGTAATGAAAATATTTACCGCACTCAGAATCTTTTACGTTCTAATCGTCAGTTGAATGTTGAATGCTCGAGGACGAGGTAAATTTGACTAAATACAACCGCTCGTTAGATTTTTTGGAAGAATTTCATCAGCATTTGAAAAACCTTTCTCAGAATTAAAAGGCAACAATAGGAAAACATGTCTTGACTTTTTGGGTAGATTGAATTTGATCCTTATTTTCTGGAACGTATCATTGCTGGTGACGGGTTTTGGAATTTGAATACGATTCGGAAACGAAGTATCAGAGCCACCATAGCCCAGTGGCACTCTGTTCAACTGTTGAAATCAAAATTGATGGCGCACCGTTGATAGAAATTTTTGTTACTCATTTCTAGAATGCACTAGAAAAATCAGATTCAGGAAAGGAATTGCTACGGGCCATCAAGTAAATTTAGGGGGTTCTAAACTCGTACTGAAGACGTATCAGATGCCCTGTTTCTCTTTCAAAAGGTAAGCCACAGTGTTGCCAAATAGAACGCTACGCCACCAATCTTATTTACAAATATCTTATGCGTTCATCATCACTTTATAAATAAACACACACTTCACATTAGAAAATTCTCTATTAAATTGTAAAGCACAACATATTTACTATAAAACGGTATTTGTTCAGAAGGAAAGTCAAGACATTTTGTTATATTTTAATTACAAAATTTAATTAAAAATATCACCATCTTGGTAAATCACGAACTATTTGCTTTAACTTAACTTCTCTTAAAATGTATTTTTCTTAGAAGGAATCTCTTTAAATTGACTTTTTTCTGAATTTTTTTGTCATAATGTTAGAAATTCCTTTAATTATCAAGACGAGGAAACTGGTGTTTTTCATTAATAAGAAAATCTCATTTAATTGGTTGTTTCTGAAAAAAAACTTCTTTTTATAAATAAACCAGAAAATGGCGTAAATATAAATGATTTTTATATTTCTGTTTGTTTTTCTTTCAACTTTTTATATCAATATTTCGGAGATATACCGGGCGTAAGAGAAAGTGCTTTCTAAATTTATGAAAGCACTTTCTCTTACACCAACAACCAACAAAAACCTA
This sequence comes from Cosmopolites sordidus, assembly GCA_031761425.1. Classification (NCBI taxonomy): domain Eukaryota; kingdom Metazoa; phylum Arthropoda; class Insecta; order Coleoptera; family Curculionidae; genus Cosmopolites; species Cosmopolites sordidus. Next base: position 208,137 of record JARFXV010000605.1, read on the forward strand.
ATAGTTCCAGAAAAGAACTGCAAAGTTATTAAATTACCAATCGAAAAGCTATGACAAGAATATACATTTTAAGTAAATATATGTATAGACATATTTTTCAAATACTAAATGGCTATTACTTAGCGAATATACTACAAATAATCTAACAAAATTTATTAAAACATTTTTTAAAAAATTCACAATCATGCCATATATTATTTAAGAACGATGTGACAAAGTCGTCCCGGCAAATAATGTTATTGCAAAATTGTGACAAAAATGACACAGGTCTACGAATTTAAAAAAATTCAAACTTTTTTTTGAAGTAACATATGAAGTTTTTTGTAGATCTAAATTCGAAAATGAAGATAATTACTGTAACACGTGCAGTTTTTTATTTTGTTACAGGGGTGGGGAAAAGAAAGGAGACGATTTATTTAATATAAACATGTAAAACGTGTTAAATCTATGCAACGACATTACTGAGGAATATGTGAATAAAAAATATATTACATGAGATGTCATACAGCGACAAAAACATTCACTTTTTCCTCTTGTGTTCTGTAGCATCATCTGTTTTTAAAAACCATGGTATCTTGCTTCCATCGTCCTGATATCCTGGTGAAACCTCTCTTATTGTTCGTTGTTTACTACACCCAAATTTTCAATGGGAGTATAAAAAATGCATTTTTATGACACTCTAATGCGGACATGCGACACTGTAATATTTCAAGGCTTTCAAGAGTTCATCTATGAGGTTTTTATAGTTTTCATCTTTCTTGTTACTCAGAAACTCTTTCACAACACTTACAAAACAGTTCCAAGCTGCCAATTCATTTTCATTTAATTTTTCTTGAAAACGGAAATCACCTAGAAACTTCCTTATTTGAGGTCCAGTAAATATGTCATCTTTTAGTTTTGCATCACTTAATTAAGGAAATATTTCTTTTATGTACTTGAAACCATTACCTTCTTTGTTCATGGCTTTGACAAAGGTTTTTCATTAATCCAACTTAATATGGAAATGCGAAGAAGCACCTTTTTGGGTTAACAAGGGGAGCATATTTTTTGTTGAAAGTACCAGGTTCAAAAGAAGTTCTATGAGGCCAATCTTTCTTAATGTAATCTTTTTTTCTTACACTACTGTACCATAGACACAAAAAACAGCAATACTTTGTAAAACCCCCTTGAAGTCCTAGTAATATACTAATCACGTTTAAATACCCACAAATATCCCACTGATACTGTTCATATTGAATCCGATTTAATATGGTTGCTAAGTTGTCATAGGTTTCTTTCATTGTCACTAAATGGACTAAAGGAATAGATGGGTTTTTGTTTCCATTGCGAAGCACTGCTGGTTGGTTCACTCGGACGGTTGGTTTACATGACACATAGCGATCCTTCCATTTTATAAAAACTTGAAAATGTTACATTCCGTCGTAAACTCTATTCTTGTGGTACCCCCACAAGAAATAATCACAAGCTGTAAGGTCCGTTGATCGAGGAGTCCAAGTAATGTCTCCATTCCGGAAGATCACCCGGTTCGGAAACACGTTGTTGACAATGGCCATGCTTACCCGACCGGAGTGGCTTGTGGTCCCATCTTGTTGGAATAACGTTTCATCGTTGACCTCATAATGCTGAAGTTGAGGAATGAAAAAAATGCGCAATTTTTCCGAATACCGTACAGAATTAACAGTTTCTGCTCATCCACGCTCATCTTAAAAAAAGGCCTATGATTTCTGATGATGAAATCGTGCACCAAACCGTGTCCTGGGCCAAATGAAGAAGTTCTTGATGGATTTTATAACGTTGAAGCTAAAGATCAAAACCTTAAACGTTCCGATTTTCGAGGGCTTTTTCTCATAGCTGCTCTCACACGATCAATATTCGCGGGACTACGCACTCTTCTCGCACTTCCACCTCTCTTGTGTGTGGTTTCTCCAGTGTTCTCTAAGTTTTCAACCCACAACTTAATCGAATTAATTGACGGAACTACGCGATTACGATGAATACATAAATGCGTCTGAAAATGACGCTGAGCGGCTGTATACGAACTGGTTTGATGAAATGCCTACACGGCGAACGTTTGTTGTTGTTTCGACCAGTGTTCCATGGTAACTGAAATGTTTTGAGCTAGGGAACACAACGGTGACCTTGAAATCTGGCCCCGCCCACTTTCCTGGCATGTGAACGCTTCCAAATGTATAGGATTGACGGTCGCACCATGTACATAGAAAGCTAAAATAGCAGTTACCCTACTCTAATAATGTACAAAGTGTACAAGCACTCTTGCCTGCTGATTTGCTGTTGCCGACCAGATTATAATATGCCAGGACTTTTTCAACGTGTTCAAGAAAACTGGTCAAAATGGTGCCAGACTTGTATAGACTTAAATTGTGGATATTTTGCACATTTCATTTAATGAAACAATTAATCATCTGTTTCTTAATGTGACTTGAATCATTTAAAACATGTTATAGTATGAAAAATTAGCTATTAATTTCATCTATGACATTAAACGACAATAATGAATAGATTTTCCTTTTTTTTGTAAGAAAACAAACCAAATTTATGTTGAAACTTATGGAATGAATGGTCATAAAAATATTTATATTTTCAGTTCATTTTATAAAAATATTTAATATTTTTATCTTCACATTATACTTTAAGGGGTCAATGAAACAAAAAACTGAATTCGATTCAATGAAAATAAATACGTCGTTGCAATTGTTCAGATAATTACAAAAAGTTCTTACGTTATGGTTGTATTTTGGATACGTGTTTTAAGTAAAATTTTAGTTCAAAATGATATAAAAAGCGTTAGCTAAATTCACGAAAGTACTTTCCCTTACACCCTGTATAATTTCATTAACTTGCAGAGCGTACTGTACTTACACTTCTAAAATTGACTTACACTTCTAAATAAACATATGTTTATTTCTTATTTTATAGCGATATCATTTGCGTGTCTATTCAGGATAGCATTTAACGAATTATGCCTTTGTGATCTATAACACAGGCCTACAAGAAAAACATTTTTTTTGTGCCTATTATTTTGGAACTGATTTAGCTATATTTCGGGCGTTAAATCCAATTATGAAATCTTTTTTTTTATTTGCTCTACTTTTTAGATACGTCCACTTATTTATCAATGTTTTTTTTTAATTCAATACATTCAAGTATGGGTGTACACCCACCAAATGCACATCAAATAACCTTGCTCCTTGCGCCTCTTGTATAGCAGATATTAAACACATAACTGGGTTAGAAAAGAGTGACCTAAGAGAGAAAACATGGACGTTGTGGAAAAGAATGTCATTAACGACCTCTTAGTTGGACGAGAGAATAATAATAAGTAATGTCTGAAAGATTGTGGCGTGTTCATATATTTTTTTTCCTTTATTTGGGTTTTTCGCCACTATCTAAAACTCAAAAAATATCAACAATACCTGTTCTTATTTAAAGAAAGAATCACTGGGTAAAAACAAAAAAACCAAACGGAGACAAATTTCTCATTGATTTTTTTTGTAATAAATTTGCCATTGTTGTCAATGTAAGTATCGTTGACATATAAAAAAAATATATTTACTTTCACTCGTTACTTTATATATTACAAATGAATATAATTTATTTTTTAGTTTAGTTTTGAAAACGGGGGGAGAGTACCCTCCGAAGTGTTAACGTTAAAAGTTTGTAAAATTTTTATATCTTTAAAATTTTGTTCGTTAGGCAAATTTATTACAAAAAAGAATCACTGAGAAATTTGTGTCCGTTTTTTTTTGTTTTTACCCAGTGATTCTTTCTTTAAATAAGAACAGGTATTGTTGATATTTTTTGGGTTTTAGATAGTGGCGAAAAAATATATGGGAGAAAATCATCTTTCCTCCACTGCATATCAAGCTGGGCCTAATGAAGCAGTTTGTAAAGGCTCTTGATAAAAATGGATTATGTTTTACATATATAGGGAAAAAATGCCTGATTTGCGTACGGAAAAAATTAAAGCAGGAATATTTAATGGTCCACAAACAAGACAAGTCATTAAGGACCCTTCCTACGTAAATTCGATGAATGAGGCTGAGCAAAAAGCTTCGATTTCATTTGTTACAGTTGTCGGAAATTTTCTGGGCAAACGCAAAGCTGAAAACTATGTTGAACTGGAAAACAAGATATAATACTTAACAGTTTCAGATTCCTTGGGTGTAACATGAGCATTAAGGTGCACTATTTACACAGCCACTCAGATCGTTTTCCACAAAATTTAGGAGACACCAGTGAGGAACAAGGTGAAATATTTCACCAGGATATTAAAATTATGGAGGACTGCTACTAAGGAAGATGGGTTACGTACATTATGGCAGATTACTGCTGGAGTATAAAAAGGGACTGTACCAAAATACATCCAAGAATGTATGGAAAAAAGTTGGTTTCATCGATGACTTTTTCCTCTATCTTTGTATATAATAATATTTATACAAAGTTAAAAAACAAAACATTAAAATACAGTTAACAAAAAACATTAAAAAGCTACAAGTGTGTCATTTAAAATCCTAGTATTTTCAAAATGTTTCACAAGGAACTAACTGCGGAATCCATAAACATTATAATAATATTTGTATAATATAATAATAAAAATTCCGTGTTTAGTTTTTTATTTTATCCATGGATTTAACTTAAAATTGTGTAACTTATATTTCACTAAAATGGTATATCTTAGAAATTTGACCTCCTAGGCAAAAATTAATACTCCTAGGAAAAAAAAACTTATTTACTACTAATATCGATTTTTATTTATAAAACATTCATGAAAATCGAAAAGTTCTTTCTCATTTGCATCTTTTGTTTTTTAGTGAAGAAATTATCTAAAGTCGTTTCCCTTTTCCCGTTTCGTTGAGCGACCAGTTGTCGATAGCAATCCATTGCATCAATGCTTTTCGTCTTTCTTTTGAACTTCTATCAAAATTTAAATCATATTTTATAAATTGATCCGTAATTCATTGGTCATGGTTCAAACAATTGATTCAAAGTACAACATGAAGCGTTCTAGTAATTACAAAATTACCCCAGGAGGTAGACAATCCTCTGCCAGCTTTGCTGGTACAACCGGACTTTTGGATTCTGGGGCGTCCGGGCTTAAACGCAAAATCTTTCAGAGGGAGTCGGAAACCTCTGGCCAACGTCTGAAATCGAAAACAAAAACTTTCTTTGGAACGGTAAATATCAATTCTCTCCTGCGTCCAGGAAAAATCCAAATTTTAGCTTTGCAAGAAACCAGATTGACAGATGATAACTTGTAATTCGGCAACTACAGACTTTAAAAGTAAAACTGACAAAAGAATACTCAAAAATACACCACATCCCGGTGTTGCTTTTGCTATCTCAAGAAACATTCTTGGTTCTATAACTAATGTCCAGCCAGTAAATAATCGACTTATGACACTATCCCTCAAGTGTGCTAACAAAAACTATACATTAATCAATGCACACCTCCCAGTTAACGAAGAAAATAAATCTAATCCTGAAAAAGTAAATAAGTCCTGGGAAATTCTGGAAAAGACTATCTCTAACATTCCCTCTAATCATGTAAAAATCCTATTGGGTGATTTCAACGCCCAACTAGGGAAAGAAAAAAAGTACAGGAAAACAGCCGGCAAGCGGTATCCAGTCCAGGACCGCCCTGGTCCATCTTTCGTACCATCGCCTTGCTACATGGCCTGCCTACTTCCATTTCAATTTCTTTATTCTTCCAATGATGTCACTCACTTTCTTTTGTTCTTTGATCCATGTGTAGGTCTTTCTATCCCGTCTAGTAATGTCAAGCATACATCTTTCCATTCCCCTCTGTGTTACTCGAAGTTTTTGGAACTGACTGTAATGCGAGTGTCCAGGTCTCACTTCCGTATGTCATAACGGGCAGGACACACTGATCAAAGACTTTTCTTTTCAGGTAAAGTGGTAATTTGCTCTTAAACACTATGTTGAACCTGCTCACATCCCGGTCAGGTAATAATTTTCCATCCCAACGAACGGTAACTAATTCGGGTACATCTTAAAATCGGCTTTTATTGATTCCGCTCTATGTTCTCATTTGTGTTCGAACGCGTTGAACAGAAGATTTGTTGATTAGTTAGTCATCGCAACTAAGACGTAGTGCTTCTACTGTAGCCTGAAGTATATAAACAGAATCCCATACGCTTAGTTGACATCTATCTAAATATGCAACTAACTTTGCAGTGATGAAATCTTTCCTTGTTCTATTCGTAGTAGAAACAGAACTTACTGTTCATGATGTTGAAGGTAAAGGTTGCTCAGGACTTTCTTCAGAGCTGGTGATTCATCTTGAAACGGTATACAGTCATGTAAAGTAAAATATGACAATAAGCTCCCTGGACATAATTGCGTGGCTTCTTGGTTTCTTTGTGGGTGTTTATTATATAAATTATATCCGAAATAGACCAGGCAATGACCCCTACATCTTGCTGACGATGGTGTTCATGCTGACGTACATGCCGGATACCATTAAGCAACCATGGATTATAAGAACCAATTTTTAATTATCGATTCATTATTGTAGTAACTCTGATCAAAGCTTGATTGCATATTCTTTCTGCATAAAAAAATAACTATTTTTAAAAAGTGATTTTTGGTTAATACAAACATAATTGGCGCTGCGAACAGGATCCCCGCTGCACGAGAATTCATCTGTGAAAAATCGGTCAAGTTGAGTTGTTAAGCAGCAGATCCTAAGAAATCATCTTTAATGAAGATTTTCCTCTTCCTGTAAGTACTTAACCTATTATCCTTTTTTATTATTATTATTTATGAGCAATTGTAAAGAACTACCCATCGCAAGCTTATCTACAATAATCGAAAATCAACTAGCCGATTACCGAGCTTATAAAACTTTCATAACAAGAGAGAAGAAAGCTTACCAGGAAAAACCTCTGTAAAAGAGAAAACCTGTAAAAAACCATATTCTACTTCAAGACGAGATACAATTGAAGTAAAAATGGCAACTATTGCAGATGCTGACTTAATAAACCTTTGTAATACTCTGCCAAAGTTCTCAGTAGGAAAGAATCTTTCTACGTTTATAAATAGCGTAGAAACTTTACTGCACTTTCTGAGACCTAAAACTCTATCAGATACTCAACAATTTATATTAGCCGCTAATATAATTTCGAAGATCGAGGGAGAACCTCGGGACCACTTAAACTACGAAAACAAGTTTACTTGGGACGAAGTAAAACCCAGCCTATTAAGAAAATACGGTGACACTCGATCAGAGTCTATCTTGATAACTCAGTTAACTAGTACAGCTCACAAGAAAACAGAGACTTACCAGGAATATTATCAAAGAATTAATACAGCACTAAACGATTTATTGCAAGACGTAAATTTACACTCTGATGCCGCGACAAAGGCATTTAAAAACCCCTATTTTCAGAATCTAGCCCTACAGACATTTAGCACAGGGATAAATAACCCATATGGCGAACATTTGTCACATTTTACATTAAATTCTCTTGAAGATGCATACCAGAAATGCATCGCACACGATAATTACAGACAACAGGTCGCTTATATGAATTATTTGAAACGGCCTTTAGAACAACGGCCTCAACAAAGCTTTAAACCAGAACCTTTTGGAGATATAAACAAACCCATAAGTCACAAGCCTTTTTCACAAGGACCGATTAATGTTTTTAAACAACCTCAAACTCAGCAACATTTTCAAAGACATTCAACATCGGCGCCCCAACCAATGTCCGGGGTATCGACAATAAAAAATTCAGGCAATCAAAGAATGTCTACTATGTATCACTACCAGAATATAGAAACTGAAAACTACCCTGACGACGTATGCCCTGACCATATAGAAGAGGATTTTCCACTAGAAGCCTCCGAAGACGAACCACCTGCCTGGAATTAAATAACTACAACTTTCCACGAGCCATCAGATTACCCTTCTTCTAGCTACCTAATACAAAACTTAAAGTATTAATTGATAGCTTAGGCTCCGACACCATACTAACCCCAAAAGCCGCACAATATTTTGATAAAAAGCACGAATTTAGAGAGAAATTTATTATAAAATCCATGAAAAAGGAACATATATTTGACAGAAATACCAAATGCAAAATTTTCTCGGAAATAGGAATACCAGAAGTTATTACCGCTCGTATAGCAGAATGGCATGATATATTCGATATATTATTTGGAACTGCCGACCTTCTAAAATTCGGTGTCATTTTAAATTATAAGGATCGTACGTTTACCATCGACAAATATAACGTATGCATACCATTTAAGGTTTACCATCAAACCAAATGCCTTACAAAACTTCCAGTGACAATACCAAATGGGGATGTATTAGTACCGACAATCGAGATGGACGATCACCAGATACCAGCTGGAATCTATACTGCAAAAAATGGATTTATAGAAACAAAAGAACTTCCGCCAGGATATGAAGGCTACCCCACACCCATCCGCGTAAAACCCTTGCAAGAATTTGAAGTCAATACTCACCTGACATATAAGAACACAGAAGATCCCGTTTTAAATCAAATTAGGCTAGAACATTTAAATCGTGAAAAAAAGGAAAAAATCATGAAACTATGCAAACAATACAAATATATTTTCTATTCCGAAAACAGTGATCTAACTTTACATCTTCGATAAAACACGAGATAAAAACACAAGATGACCAACCAGTCTATACCAGATCATTCCGACATCCACAGACAATGCAAGCCGAAATATCTTCTCAAATTAATAAACTATTAGAAAAAAAAATCATACGACCATCTGAATCCCCATACTCAGCCCCCGTATGGATCGTGCCCAAAAAACTAGACGCATCAGGGGTGAGAAAATACCGAATGGTTATAGACTACCGAAAACTAAATGAGAAAACTGTTGAAGACAAGTATCCTCTACCAAGAATAGATGAAATATTAGATAATCTTGGACGATCAACCTATTTCACTACCCTCGATCTAGCACAAGGGTTTCATCAAATCGAAATAGATCCCAAATCAACAATAAAGACGGCCTTCACAGTTCCACACGGTCACTTCGAATATACACGAATGCCATTCGGTTTAAAAAATGCACCGGCCACATTCCAACGAATGATGGATTGCGTATTAAAAGAATATCTTTATAAATGTTGTTTTGTCTATATGGACGACATCATTATTTTTTCACGATCGCTAGAAGACCACTTAGTACACCTGAGTAAAATCTTTCGAAAACTTCAACAAGTCAACTTAAAAGTCCAACTTGACAAGAGCGAATTTCTGACAAAAGAAGTCGCATTCCTTGGCCATATCGTTACACCAGAAGGTATAAAACCGAACCCAACAAAAATAGAAGCAGTCCAACGATTAGCCCTGCCGCGGACATTAAAGAAAATAAAAAGTTTTCTTGGGCTCATTGGCTTTTATAGAAGATTCATCCCTAACTTTGCGCGAATAACGCACCCTTTCTCGAAGTGTACCAGAAAAGGCCCAAATATAGATATTGACGACGACGAATATAAAGAATGCTTTTAGAAATGTAAAGACCTTCTTACCAATGCTCCGATTCTCCGATATCCGGATTTCGAAACAAAGTTTACAGTAACGACTGACACCTCTAACATTGCTATAGGTTCTGTGCTCTCAACAAGGAAACCCCATCGCTTATTATTCTCGTACTCTAAACACAGTCGAACGAAACTATTCCATGATAGATGCTTTCAATAATAGAATCTTTCAAACACTTTAGACCCTACGTTTACGGCAGGAGATTTCTTATTTAAACCGACCACAACCCACTTTTATGGCTCTTCAAACTGAAAGATTCATCGTCAAGACTAGTCCGTTGGAAGATCAATCTAGAAGAATACAATTCTGAGGTACAGTACAAGAGTGGGAAGGAGAATCAAGTAGCCGACGCCCTATCAAGACTGTACATTAACATGATGGAAACGGAATCCATGATATGTGAACCCGATTTGAACATGACCCCTGAAGATTATGATGACATCCTAAATACACTGCCCCAAACTACGAATCAAGAACCTAGCAATAATGACGGTAATACTATTCATTCCTCTTGCGAAGAACCCGTTTATGGAATCAGATTTTCGGAAAATCACTTGAACACATTTCGATTCTAAATACATATTTATACAAATCAAGAAGAATATAAAATAGAAGACACCTCTAAATTCCATGGGACACATTTCTCTCATATACTAAAACTTACCACAAATTGGAAAAACGAAATAATGTCCGCTCTAAAACCCCTCATACTACAAACTTCTACACACGGATTGTATACTGAAGATCAAGAATGCATATCCTTCTTACAGATGGAACTACCAAAAATGCTGGATGCACCTATAAAAATAGTGTTTACGAAACAACCATTGAAAGACATTGAACAGGAATTAGAACAAAAACAAATTATATATGACTACCACAGCACAAACCACAACGGCATAACCGAAACCTACCAACATCTAAAAACAAGATATTATTGGCCCAACCTGAAGGCTTACTATAACAGATTTTATCAATCAATGATCAATGCGTCCTATGCTTACGAAATAAATATGAAAGACACCCTTATAAGATACTGTATAATGGACCACTCTTAAGCGCAAAACCCTTTCATACGTTACATATTGACACCTATGAAATTCAGAAGAATCTATTTTTAACTATCATAGACTCGTTCACCAGATATGCACAAGCCTATGTTATACCAGATAAGACAGCTCTCAGTATCCTCTCGAAACTACGGCATTATTGCTCCCATCACAACTACCCAAAAAAAAAATAATCTGCTACTTTGGGACGGAATTCAACAACGCCCTACTAAAGAAATTTTTAACCCTACACCAGATAGAACTCCATTTCACGACAGTGGGAAGTCACAATTCAAATTCACTCATCGATAGATTCCACTCCACATTAACAGAAAAAATCCGGATCCTAAAGGAACAAAATAAAAGTGAAACTATAGCTAACCTAGTCACGCATGCAGTTTTGATCTATAACCAAAGCAGACATAGCTCTACTAAATACTCACCATTCTTCTTACACTATGGACCATATGCCGAAGATAACGGATACGACAACAATCTTACAATTAATCAGAATTACGTGCAAAAACACAAAAATGAACTAGGATCATTTCTAGATGACGTCTACCACCAACAACTCGCAAAAAGAACGAATCGATAAAATATTCTTAATGACGTTACGAAGTCTCGCTTTAGCCCAAAATTCTTTGACTAATTTAGAACTATTATCCTTAAGGGATATATACGAATTAGAAGATTTATTGCGAAATCGCTATACTAAGCACCTAGATGCACTAATCTCAAGTGACCAACATCCTTACGAATTAATTGAACATACAAAATCGATTATTTGTGTAACAGATAGCGAGATGCTCATAATAATAAAAATTCGTATTTTATATCCCGTTACCCTCGAATTATTCCACATCTACTCCGTTCAAAATGTAGATGAGATCATTATACTACCACCAACAAAATATTATGGCAAAGAAAAACGGTTTAAATCTTGCTACAAGAGTGAAAACAAATACATTTGCTCAAAGTCCGTGGTCCACAACTGTCGCCTACCAATCGTAAAGATGTGCCAGGCCGCCCAACTGGACAAACCCATTGTCTATCAAACTGACAAGTCCTTAATCATCAGCACGACTACCCCGGTAAAATTGTACAAAGAAACTGTTGACAAAAGCTGTTTAATATTCTCGAATGAAACGCTACATATTCTGGGAAAAACATACGCACCTGTAACGAAGACTCAAGAAACAATTCCATCCATTGTTCCACAGGAAGTCATTCCATTGATGAAGATTAACCTATCTCCAAACCGGGAGGACTTACTAGAAGACCACCTAATATACCCAATTGAGCCTTTTCAATTGGAACCTCTAACACAAACCAGCCTCTCCATCTCTAGTACAACCTTAATTATTCTTTTGATTTTAGCTTTATTTTACATACTCCTTAGAAAAAGGAAGAGGATAGCCCAGCTACTATTTGGACCAAAAATTAAACTACCCCTAGACACCCTCGAGAACCTTCTTGAGGACAAGAAGACACTTAAGGAGGAAGGAATTATATCCGAAATAGACCAGGCAATGACCCCTACATCTTGCTGCAATACCATTATGCAACCATGGCCTTCAAAAACCAATCAATGACTCATACATCTTGCTGACGATGGTGTTCATGCTGACGTACATGCCGGATACCATTAAGCAACCATGGCTTATAAGAACCAATTTTTAATTATCGATTCATTCAAAAACAGTTATTTATTTATGCAGAAAGAATATACAATCAAGCTTTGATCAGAGTTACTACAATAATGAATGTGTACTGTACCTCAAAATTGTATTCTTCTAGTTTGATCTTCCAACGGACTAGTCTTGACGATGGATCTTTCAGTTCCAGAGCCATACAAGTGGGTTGTGGTCGGTTTCAATAAGAAATCTCCTGCCGTAACGTAGGGTCTAAAGTGCTTGCAAGATTCTATTATTGAAAGCATCTCACATTCTATCATGGAATATTGTAGTAACTCTGGAATTCATTATTGTAGTAACTCTGATCAAAGCTTGATTGTATATTCTTTCTGCATAAATAAATAACTATTTTTAAAAAGTGATTTTTTGTGAATACAAACATAATTTATATATATATATATATATATATATATATATATATATATATATATATATATATATATATATATATATATATATATATATATATATATATATATATATATATATATATATATATATATATATATATATATATATATATATATATATATATATATATATATATATATATATATATATATATATATGTATAGAACACACCATTTTTTGCAGATTTCGACTTTATTCATCAATATGTTCCCCTTGAAAAGCAATACCATCATTCCAACGCTTTTCTAACATGTGTACACTTTTTTTATAGAACTATTTCTCTTTACCTTCAAAATATCCTTTAATTTCAGTATTTACGTCTTTATTGGATCGAAATTTCTTTCCAGCGATCATTTTTTTGAGGTCTGAGAAAGGAAATAGTCGCTGGGGGCCAGATCTGGAGAATACGGTGGATAAGGAAGGAATTCGAAGTGCATTTCATACAATTTAGCCATCGTTGCCAACGATTTGTGACACAGTGTTTTGTCTTGGTGAAACAACACTTTTTGTTCATTTGGAGCTTTTTTTGCGATCTTGACCTTCAAACGCACCAATATCACTATGTAATATTCACTATTGATGGTTTTAGATTTCTCGAGATAATCGATGAACAATACCCCATGCCCATCCCAAAATACAGAGGTCATAATCTTGCGAGCCGATGGTTCTGTTTTTGGTTGCTTTGGATGACTTTCATCGGCTGCTGCCCACTCAACCGATTGCCGATTTGGTTTCGGACTGTAGTGATGGATCCTTGTTTCATCCATTGTCACATACCACATGAAAAAATCTTTTTTATTTCTCTTAAACAGCTCCAAACATTGCTCAGAATCATAAGTACGTTGTTGTTTTTGGTCCGCTGTGAGCAAACGCGGCACACATTTCTATAGCAATCTACGCTTTCCCAAATTTCCATGCAAAATGGTGCAAACACTTCCCTTCGATATATTCATGATATCATCTATCTCCGGTAGCTTTACTTTACAGTTTTGCGCTATAATTTTGTGATTTTTTTTTGATGTTGTCTGGTGTAACCACCCCATTTGGACGGCCAAAGCGTTCATCATCATCATCGGTGCTTATTCGGCCACGTTTGAATTCAACATACTAATCAATTATGATTGATTTTCCTGGGGCGGAGTCCGGGTAATGTTTATCATGCCATTGTTTTCCTTCAACAGTATTTTTCCTCATTAAACGGCAATGCGTAATCAACGCACGGAATTCCATTTGTTTCCCATTGTTTTAAAAATAACAAAAGTAGCGTTACCTTAAAGCACAATAAGTCAGAAATTAGTAGACAGGTTGTCATTAAATGTTGACACATGATGTTTGAAATTTGGCCACGGGATCACCGTACTTTTGGTAAGTGTCGCTATCTATATGTCAGACCGGGGACTTATTGACCGATGTGTTTTTCAATGATGTTGAGTTCAGCCAAAATTGATTCATTAGTGCATTTCTCGATCCTGAGTATACGCTTCAATATAAACATTTCGAAGGCATCAATACGACTTCTGTCGGCTGTTTTTAGCCTCTGAGACTCGGTGGCATATGTTATGGTGGGAAATATGAGGGTTCTCGCCAAGCTCATTTTGGTGTTCTTGCTTATTCCGTGGTCTTGCCATATGTATGTCAATTTGGTATGGCGGTTTTTCCGATAACGTTTCTTCTTTTTATTTCAGGCTCGCAGTTACCTATGTTTGATATTTTTGCACCTAGGTATATTAAGTCCTTAAGAACTTCAATCACGTCTATGGACATTGGTCCGGTCTCCCCCTCCAATGGCCCATTAACTATCATTTTCTTGGTTTTTGCTACGTTTATCGTGAAGCTGCACCTCTTTGCTAATTACATCTACTCTCTTCATCATGTCCACGATTTCCTCCTTTGAGTTTCTGAGCAGTGTTGTGTCATCCGCACAGCAGAGATGGGATTTTCTCTTCCACTCAACACATGCACCGCCATCCTAATCGTAAGTTGCTTTTCGGATGATCAACTCTCCATACAGGTTGAACAATATAATAGTTGCAATCTTCTATACACCCCAAAACGATCGCTTAAGTGGTCCTGTCTTGTCCGCACTTGTGCTTGAGCTAATCTATAGATATTAGCAATAAGATGACTAAGGTGCTGTGGAATCCCCATTTCTGTCATGATACTCCATAAGCTGCGTCATTTTATTTGATCAAAAGCTTTCAACCACAATCCCATCCTCTCCTGTGGAATTTCTTAGGTTTAAGTTTCTTTAGAATTATTTCAACTCCTCATTTTAGGATTTCGGGTTCCATGTTATCCAGATTGGGATACTCATGGGTATATACTTCAGGTTAGTATTCGAAAAGAGATTGGCAGTATTCCTGCCACCGTTTGAAAACTCCGGTCTTCTCCGTTATCACTTTTCTCTGCTGATCCTGCATCACCACTGTATGCGTCTTGAAATCTCGAGTTACCTGTTTGATTTTGTTGAATATATCTCTGGTTTGATTTCTATTGTGATAATTTTCGAGTTCTTGACACATTTCTTCCATGTAGCTGTTTATATCTTTCCGATACATCTTCTTAAAGGCCAGGCCTCTCTGCTACAATAACTTCTTGTTCTCAATAACGTTCCACGTTCCAGGCCTTCCTTCTTTCCAGCCTTCGACAGTCTTGGGACAGCCTTGCACCATCTTCAACCTTTGTTTTGATGTTTATGCCATAGGTGTTTGTTTATGTGGGTAACATTTTTTCTCTATATATCTGTAATAATAGATAACATCTACCATCTATTATTAACTTTAAAAGTGTTTCAATTTGCGTCGAAATCCATCGGTTAGTGGTCAGAACCGCATTCGGGGCCTGAGTAAGTTCTTGCAACCCTTATTAATGTTCGTCATTTTTGCGATATTAATATAAAATATATTTGATTTCTGTGTTTATGGCCGGGCGATCACCATGTATATCATCCGTAGATAGAGTTGGAATTTTGTGTTTGTTATCGCTAAATCTTTCTCAACGCAAAAGGTTAAAAGCCGTTCTCCTCTTTTATTTCTCTCTCTCAAACCCTATATTCCTAAGATATTGTTAAGGTCGTCAGTTATTTGAATGGATCCCACCTTGGCATTGACATCTTTCATTATAATAGTGCTCTTCTCGGCATTCTCGAAATTTCTTGTTCGTGGTCTGAAAAGAACTCCTCAATTTCCTCTTCTGTAGCCTCAGAAGTAGGTACGTAAACCTGTATGAGGGTGAGCTTCGTAAAACCTTCGTAGGCCTTTTGAGTATTCAGTACTCAGAACTGTACAGTAGAACACTGTTTCCACTCGCCTGTTTTGGAAGTTTTGTAAATGTTTTCGTCGCACTATGTCCAAGTCTGAAACAATATTCGAAAGGCAGTGTAGCTCAAAAGTGTTGCCCTCATTTTAAGGGACACTTGTAATACACTTAAACCTTTTGGTTTACGAAAATAATGACTATGAATCACCAAGTCGTATCTAAATAAACTCGTATCTCCTTTCCTTGACCCTCTTTGTAATTTTACATTCCAAATTAAATTTATTTTAAAATTATATAAAATATAAAATTACAAAAATGGTGAAGATATTGCGTAAGCATTTTGATGATGTTTGATGCTGAAAACAAGGATTTTTGAATTATCCAAAATATTGCTTTTTTATATCAACATATTTTTAGTAAAAATTTGGTTATTTAATTAATGATTAGCTTTAACTTTGAGGCAAAAATATATCACATTCATTAACAGGATAATGTTTCTATTCTTTTTGCTTAAAATTCTATAAAATACAATTATATTATTCTTTTTGCTTAAAATTTCAATATATACAAACATTTTATTATTTCACAAACTCCAAAGACACTTGATATTATAATATTAAAATGTATTACCAATTTTGAAAACTTTATTTAAAATAAAATGCAAGTATAAAAAAACCTCGATATAGGTAGGGCAATTTTCAAATGGAAGAAATAACTTTGAATACATAAATTCATAGTCTGTA
This sequence comes from Cosmopolites sordidus, assembly GCA_031761425.1. Classification (NCBI taxonomy): domain Eukaryota; kingdom Metazoa; phylum Arthropoda; class Insecta; order Coleoptera; family Curculionidae; genus Cosmopolites; species Cosmopolites sordidus. Next base: position 224,870 of record JARFXV010000605.1, read on the forward strand.
TTGATTGGATTAGTCTAGTCACTTTTTGATTTAAGCCGTACTTAACAATTCACTTAAATTGAATGAAAATATTATCACAGCCTACTTGAATGAAAATATTCCGTTCTTCTTCTATTAACATAACTTTTCTCGTTGATTGCCTTGTAATATTCCGAAAAGATGCTCGCTGAATATCTTTAAAAAGCCCTTTTAAAGGGTTTTATTCGTCTAATTGATAACAAACATCGCAAGAAGGAAGCGGCACAGCGAAAAATCGGAAAATCGTGACTGAAATTTAATGTGACGCATTTTCCGAAGAAAACTGGATATTAATGACATGGAGGTTTTAGTTTTCTTGTGATCCGTTGAATTTTATTATATAACAAAAGTATTTTGACTTTTTTCGCATTTGTTTATTTAAGATTTATTTTGTTTATATTTGTTTTATTATTTTATGTTATTTTTGCTATTTAGTTTTATTAAATATTGAATTAACCAGAAAATAACTGCATTTTTTGCTATATTGATTTTTAAGTAAAATATGTTGTATCCGCTTTTAAGGTACAAATAGACTATATCAGAAGACTTTTCTGCCAATTACAAAACTGATATTTTTAATATTTCATAACAAACTTGAATAAACAATAAAACCACAAATTTCAGCCAAAATTAGCATTAATTTATTAAATTAGAATTAATTATTATTTAACCAATTAAGCTTTTAAGAACACTTTGGCAGAATTTGGAGTATTGTATCACCATACAATTAATTTCGATTTAATGAATTAATGCTTATTTTTGCTGGAAATTGTGTTTTATTGTTTATTCAAGTTTGTTACGAAATATAAAAAATATCAGTTTTATAATTGACCGAAAAATCAACTGACATAGCTCTATTTGTACCTTAAAACGCTGTTACCATATTTTAGTTTAAAATTAATTTACTAAAAGACGCACTATATATATATATATATATATATATATATATATATATATATATATATATATATATATATATATATATATATATATATATAGTGCGTCTTTGCTAAATTAATTTTAATATATAATTTAATTTTTATTAATAATTTAATAATTTAATATATATATATATATATATATATATATATATATATATATATATATATATATATATATATATATATATATATATATATACCCGCGGGAGTTTGCTAGTCTCCTACCGGGCGCCTCCACAGGTGGCGGATAGTGGAATGCTCACCAGATATGATGGGTACTGGGGAAATAAAATACCCAGGGCGGACCAAAACTAGCACCAAAGGGTACGACGGTTCCACATGTTAGTGGCGGTACCCAACAGCGTCTGTTTCACATGTTAGTGGCGGCTGAATAAATATCCTCTATGGTTAACAACCGTAGTTGTAACTTGGAGCTTGCTCCACTTAAGGTTGATAACCTTCGACAGTCAGATATGGAAAGGTCTTTTAGGAAAAAATTTCCACCGTCCAACCCCTCGAGGAAGGAGAAGACTACATCGGATTCGGTGGGTAGTCACCTAGAAGGCAAGAATGAATCGGAGCATTCGAAGTCACATGTATTCAGAATCAAACATAAGCATATTAACTACATCGCAACACATAACATAAATTCTCTACTGAAAACCGGAAAACTCAAGAACTTCACAGATGAATTAGACAGGCAAAACATTTTACTAGCAGGGCTCCAAGAAATGAGAAATTCAACAGAAGATCCGTTTGAATCACAAGGATATAGAATTTACAATGGGAGGCCAGGACAAAGAGTCATGAAGCAATGCCCCCAATTTGGTACAGGATTTATAGTAAATTTGAAAATCATAGATTCCATAATTGAGTTTAAAGCCATTTCACCGAGAATTGCAACTATAACTTTACAAACCACAAACAAATTTTACACCATCATAAATGCCCATGCCCCCACTAATGAAAAAAACTTCCTAACAAAAACTATGCAAGAAGTAGATAATTTCTGGGATCTCCTTGATCAGACAATGAATAAAGTAAATATGAATCATGCCAAGATCCTTATAGGGGACTTTAACGCTCAATTGGGAAAAGAAAAGAAGTATCGAGATGTAGTTGGAAGGTGGGCTCCTCATAGATATACTAATAGAAATGGCCAAAGAATCATCGAAATTTGTAGAACGCATGGACTCATCTCCAAGTCTACATATTTTAAAAGAAAACCAAATAAACTCAAAACTTGGAAACATCCTGACTGGACAAAAGGGGAATGGCAGCTGGACCACGTATGCATGGACAAGTTCTTTCACAAGGAAATCCACAATGTCAAAGTTCTAAGAGGAACGGACACCGGCTCAGATCATTACTTAATAAAAATCAAGATTAAATTTACCCCTTTAAGAAGGAAGAGACAAAACACAGAGGGAGAGAAAAGGACATACGACCCTCATCAGTTAATCCAGAATGACCAATACCAGAAAAGAACAGGAGCCACAAGACTAACAGACAATTTAGAAGAACTAATACCAATTCTTAAACAGAATGCAAAAGATCGGAACAATGGACAACAGCTATAATCTACCCACTTCATAAGAAAGGTGATAGAAGTAATCCAGACAACTACAGAGGTATTTCCTTACTAGACGGCACATATAAGATTTTCTCTAAGATACTATATAATCGGATTAAACAACAACTAGATCAAGAGCTAGGTGAATACCAAGGAGGCTTCAGACCCTGGAGAAGCTGCACAGAACAAATAATTACTTTGAAGCTAGTCATGGCATATTATAGAAAACGAAACAACCCCCTTTGGATAACGTTTATAGATTTCAGGAAAGCATACGACTCCATCCACAGAACATCATTATTAAAAATTTTAAGACATTTTGGACTTCACCCAAAACTGATCAAATTGATAGAACTTACTCTAACTAATACAATTTCTAAAATTAAGTTCAGGGGAGAACTTTCTGAACCATTCTTGGTAAAAACTGGTTTGAGACAGGGTGACGGATTATCACCTCTTCTTTTTAACTGTGCACTGGAGTATATAATGAGAGAATGGTACAAGAACAACCCAAAAAATATAAAAATTGTCTAGGGTTTGCTGATGACCTAGCTCTTCTGGCCAATAACAGGAAACAAAACAACAAATAAAATCTTTACAGGAAATAGCTCAGAATATTGGTTTGAAAATTTCATTTGAAAAAACAGAAATCATGTCAACTCAACTTCCATTAGTAAACAAAATTGAACTGGGTAGCCAAGAGATAAAAATTGTGGAAAGATTTAAATATTTAGGTGAAATAATCACATACAATTTGAATGAAAAACCAGCATGGCAAAGTAGAATAGATAGACTGGTTAGAGCACAGCATGTGACCAAGAACACATACAACAAAAGATGTCTCTCAATAGCAACCAAATTAAAACACTACAAAACGGTCACTCAACCTCAAATTACATATGCATGTGAAACAATATTCAAAACAACAAACACCGTTGCAATAGATGGAATACTAAAGACAGAGAGGAGAATAGTGAGAACTTGTTTGAATAAAAATTATCAAGTAAATGGAGTCTGGAGACTGGCTTCCAATGAAACCGTCTATAAGGAAATAGAACCAGTGACGAGCACTATGAGAAAGAAGCGAATATCTTTCTTGGGGCATCTAGTAAGGACACCGGAAAGTAGAATCAGTAGGAGAATAATAGAGAAATTTTGGAATAGTAAGAGCAATATTAGATGGATCACAGAACTTAAGGAAGACATGAGAGAGTTGCACATCACAATGGAAGATTTAAGGTGCAAGTCGGATGCACTTAAGATATTGCAGGACAAACACACAGCACTACAGGCAAGGATCAACAGACAGAGGACAGGAAGAGTGATTCCGGAGGAGGAAAGGAAATTACGATCAGAGTGGATGAAGAAGTATTGGGCTGAGAAGAGAAAAAAGGACCTGAACCATAACTTGACTAGAGTGGTCCTATGCAGACCATAAAGTTAAAATAATAATAAATAATATATATATATATATATATATATATATATATATATATATATATATATATATATATATATATATATATATATATATATATATATACCTCCCTGCCATAATCCTTGTTCTGCAACTTTCGCATGCCGTCTGAATCAATTCAATACTGCTTCAATGACGGTCTGCAAAAATGTCAGGCTTTTTGGTTTTTAATAAGGCTTAATGTAGAATTGTCTAACGGCTTCAGATTCAAAATATCACGAGGTCAATATTTTTTAACTAAAGCATGTCAACGTTATTAGATAACCAGTTAAGGTTCAGCCATGGCTCATGTGCACTGGCGCACGGTTCACCAAAGGCTATAGTTTTTATTCAAGGTGTCACTGCATTTATTAGAAATAGAGCCTTTTCGTCGCTGCTTCTCTTAAAAAAAAAACGGCGACTGGACATAATCCCTACTTCAAACACTATCGGGGACGCATGCTGTAAATTTAGTCCGTGCAACAATGGAACATTTTCGGAATCATAACAAAGCCAGTGATTTTAACGTTTGATCTTTGTGTCAAAGTTAAAAATTTTAATCGAACAAGAAAACCATTTTGCAGAGAAAAGCTTGCTTTACTCTGGAAACTTTGAAAAAGCTTTAATGGGATCTAAATAATATGTGATTTTTAGCGTGAGTTCGCTTTTACAATCTCGCGTATTGTTGACTCGTTTTTATCCTAAGATTGTCCTTAATTCTCTGAATTATGCTCATTAGGTCTTTCAAGGCTGTCGGGGTCATTGCTGTATAATCATTTGAATCGCTCTTGCTTGGTTTTTTTTAGGACTTTTTTAGGACTTTTTCGAAGATATGTACCAGAGGTAGATTTTTGGTTCCAGAAGGCCGGGATAAAATAAACTGTCGCATATCCAGCTCGATGGCTTTCAATTATTGCCGGTCTAATTCCATACTCTACCTTAACAGTTCAGCTGTTTTGAAATTACGTTTTTTTACTTTATGCTGTGGTCAATATAGCAGAATACTTAAAGTGAAAATTGTTCAGATTTTGGTACTGCACCCTGTATATTGTATGTTGTTTTATAAGAGGGATTAAGTAAGCATTATAAATGGGATTCTGTTGATTTGGACTACAGTATACTAAATAAATATTTACATAAAATATTTGCATTTCTTTTTCTCTTAAGGTTGTACGATCATTAAATCAAAGTAAAGATAACGAGCTGAATTTGTAATATATTAATTGATATTAAATACATATAATTTAATTTTTTGTGTAAGATCTGAAGTGTAGTTTTTGCGTAATTCATTTTTAATAACTGGATATTTAATATGTAGATAATAGACAATCTCTTTGCAAACGGACATTTTTCGTAACTTATTTTGAAATAATAAAATAAATTGTAAAATGTAAGTAATACTAAGCATAAAATATTTTGAAATAATAAAAAAAAAAAAATTAAAACGAATACATTCAACATGGTAGGTGAGTGTGGACGATTTTAATGCCTCCATAATACTATTACTAGTATTTTTTTTCATTTTATATACTGAATGAATTGCTGTTATTGTTATATCATTCATTAATCATAATAATTTTTAGGATTAAAACCAAACACTGCATGACCATTATAACACACAGCTGTTAGATGCAATGTTGCCAGATGTATTTCATAGAAATAAATAAGAAAGTCAGATGCATTTTTTTTAATAATTGTATAATTAACAGTTTGGCGCTTGATAATTTCTAAGCAAGCAACATTAATTGATCTTTAACTGGTCGAATATTATTGGATAGTCTGTATAAACATTAAAAAAAAATAGTAAGAATACATATTTTTTTTGGAATATATTTACGAGAGTTTGGGTTTTGGTTGTTAACTGGTGCAATTTTTATTATGAATAAATATACGCTAAAAGGCCAAGGGCGAAATTGCTATAATTTACATAAAAAAATCAATTATTGCAACTCAACGTGAATATAGGCGAAAATATCCAAATGGCCCGAGACCTCATAAAACGACAATTTAACGAACAATGACTAGAACTAAAAATATTACACGTGTGAAGCAAATTGTGGAGGAGTGTCCAGAAACGTTGATTTGATGACGCGGTGCACTAAGAAGTATCTTGCACATGTTTCCATACAAGACTCAATTGTTTAATTTAAATTGTTCTGGATCTATTGTCTTCAAACAATAATAAGCCATTAGAATACTGTAATGTCATTTTAAACCACTTCGATCAAATCGACCATTTGCAATATTGACTTGACGTCTTCGAATTATTTTTTATGGCGAATTTTGGAAGGAAAAAGTTTACACAAATAAGCTCTAACCCTTTTTTCTCCGGCTACAACGCCCATTCGGCGGAGGCAATTAGGTCGGGGGTCATGGATGGATCTCGTCGGCACTTCGATAAAGACCACCCAGTTCTTCAAAATTATCAAAAAAATAAATCCTTAAACTGGGAAAATGGTCTACTTACTCCAAAAAGACTCAGTTAACTATACAAATTATTTAATAATCACAAGCACAAGTTCAGAGACAAACATAAAAAAAAATATAACTTAAAAGCAGAAATTTAAATTTGATGCTTACAAATACCCTACTTAACTAGCTAACTAGCTAACTTAACTAACATAATAAAGATGAAAATGTTCAACATTAAACTAACATTTTTAATGAGTAATACCAGTGAAAATAATAATAAAATAATGTCTGACTTTATCCATTGTGGTGCTGTCGAAATATCCGGCTATTGAAAAGTCCAGTAACTAATATGAATAGTTACTGAGTTTTACGTCCAAGTTGATATAGCTTATAAATTCGCTCATAAATTATTTTCCATTTATTCTCTTCATCCTAACATTCCTCTACTTCTAGCTCTCTTCATTACCACCATTATTTTATATGTATATATATATATATATATATATATATATTCGCACATTTTTTTCTATTATGACGAGATCCGAATAAATTAAAATCAACCACAGATCCAGCCGATAGGGTAGTTATATTAAACTTTCCTTTTTACCCTGGTAAATTGAAACTTGGGCAATTTGTGAGGCTAATAGAGGGGTAAGTTTTAAAATTTTTTTTTATAGAAGAAATATATCTTTTAAGATGAGATCTGTTATAAAAATATACAAAGACGAGATCTGATCTCATGTATACGTTAGCTTATAAGTAATATACACACAATACGAGATCCGCCAATGTTGCCAGAGTGAATATGCGATTCGAAACTATTTTGTTAATGCAAGTATTAAGGAGGCTGATTTTCTGTTTTATAACGTTTAAGATGAATTGAATTTTGGGATTATTATATCAAAAAAGGTGAATTTTCATAAATATCAAATTATAATTTAATAACATTCCTTATTATACATAGACCTAAGAAGTTGAAGGTGTCATCTTTTTCTATTTCTGCTTTAAAAGTAATCTTTCGGAGTTTGTTGTTAATGTAATTTAAGTATTTTTGTCGATCTTGTCTCGGTGGTCTCGAGTACCATATATCAAAATATCGCCCATGCACTTAATCTAAAAAATAATTTTCTTTGCACTATTAATATTTAGAAAACTCTCTATTTGAAAATATTATTGCTGAAGTGAAAGTGATTTTCACTAACGCACAAATTAAAAAGGTGAAGGATTTCATATAGGGTATAATTCGAAACACATTTGTAGAAGAAACTTCTACTTCTATTAGAATTTCTACTTTTCTTCTAGTAATTCACTTAGAAGGTTTCTAGTTCGAACTTTGTTAATTCTGTGCAGCATTTGATGTCCTTTTATTCAGATAACCTTATATACAGATGAAGCTATGCTCCATAGCCATAAGCCACATGATGACTGAGTAACTTCTAACGGCAAAACAGCCAATAAAACCTTTGAGGTTTCTTACATGAAAAATAACTTGTAAAGTCGTCCCTTAAAATTTTGTTTAAGTCACAGTTTATTACAATGTATGCTCCCTCAACTATATTTAATAATTGATGTGGTAAAAGGCGTTATTGACATGCAATGAACGGAACTCTGTATCATTTTAAATTTAAAGAACACTACTAACGCCATCTATTGAAATAATATGTATAATCTGAAAGCTGTAAATTTTTATAAAATAAGACTGCTGTTATTAGAATTAATCAATGGATTGTCAAGTTATAGAGTTTAAAGTGACAGTAGCTTTTGTAACCTCATCACCAAAACACAATAGAACAAAGTGCTAATATGAAGTTCGGTAAAACTTTTACAGAAACATTTGAATGGATGGGAAAAGTTTATTGTGATAATTGCTTATCTAGTGCACGAGTGTTACATTGATATAAGTGATACCACAAAACAAAAATCGCGATGAGTTGGTGAAAAAAGTGGCTGAAGTGATGACCTACGATGCGAATTTGATTATGAGCTGGATAATGGGTGAATTAAATGCGACCAAATACATGATTCACGAAATTTTGACAAGGGGTTTAAAACAACGTAAAGTGTGCTCGACTTCGTTTCACACACCTTAAATGAAGACTAAGCCATTGAACATGTTGAACATTCCACGAACTTTATTAATATAGCCACACAGAAAAATGAAATCACAAAGCTCCAAAGCTTTGCGAAAAAAAATTCGCATCCAGTCACCAGAGATGTTGATCTGTTTCTACGATTCTAAAGGTATTATATTTCGGGGATTTGTTCCTCAGGTCCAAAATATTACTGGTGAATCTAATCTCGGTGTTACAGACCGTTTGTGGAAGAGAATCATTCAAGTGAGGATCGAATATCGAGCGCCGGGAAGATTTTTATTGCGTCATAATGCACCATCTCACAGGACCACCACTGTTCGTAATTTTTAGCGAAAAGTCCGTATGCTTCAACATTCTACGTATTCGCCTGATCTATCTCCGTGTGATTATTTTCTCTTCCTGAAATTCAAACTGTCCATGAAAGGAACATTTTATGACAGTGTTATGCAAATCCAAAAAACCAAGACGCGGTCATTAGGGCGATTTCGAAAAACGTCAGAAAAAATAAATGCTAGCATTGGGTGAAGATATCTAGCAGTGTATTGATACGGAGGGATGTACTTTGAATAAAAAGAAATAATTTTGGCAAAATAACTGTTTTTCTATAATTAAAAAGTTCCGTTATTTTTCGGACATACTGTGTATTCAAACATTTCAACTTTTATTGTTTCTCATAATCTCATTTTTGTCTCTCATATTGTCTCTCATAATTTCTTATAATGGTAATATATCTGCACAAATGGCATCTAAATAGGTTGCAACCACCTCCTCAAGGTAAAAATTGTGTCTAAAATTACTTCCTAAGCTTTCAAAAATTAGAATAATTTTAAACTCATTTCATAGAGATGTAAAAAAAAACAATATTTTGGGCCATTTAAAAAAATTAAAATATCTTGTGAGATGGAAAAATTGCTGACAATAATACATCGACATCAATGAAGCCATTTAAAGTTCTCCAATTTTTTATTTATGCGGTAATATTAAATTTCAAAGATTTGCTTTGATTACCATTAACGGTTTTCCTTTATCAAATTGACTAACCTCGTCTTGCAAATAGTGTTATATATTTTGTTATATTGATGTTATATTTGATTATATGTATATTCAAAATGTTTTGCATACCTACGTATTAATTTAAATTGACCATATGGTCCGTTTTCTTACAAAGTGTCTTAACTGACAAAAATTTGGAAACTGATATATGTTATTTTCCGAATTAATACAACTTAAGTTTCAACTTTTGATCATGACCCAATATAACCGTGTATCTTATAATCTATGCAATATACACCACAATTTCCTCGACCCAGTTGCAAAAACAAAATTGGCTGATCATTTATAAATCAGTTAGGTCACTTCGTGTAATCAGCAGCTTCGGCAGTCTGTTCATGTAACACATCGGTCATCAGTTCCCGATCTGACATAGATGGCTTACGAAAAATCCTTACCACTAGTCGATTGTGCCAATCTTCAAACGTATGTGTCAAAATTTCATGACAATATGTCTACTAGTTTCTGAGTTGTTGTGCTTTAAGAGACGCTACTTTTGTTATTCGCAAAACGATAAAAAAAGAATGTCATGTGTTGATTAAGCATTGCTTTTTGATGAAGAAAAATATCGTCGAAGCAAAACAATGGCTTGGTAAACATTACTTGGACTTTGTCCCAAGAAAATCAACCATAATTGATTAATATACTGAATTCCAACGTGACCATACAACTACCGATGACACTGAATGCTCTAGACGTCCAAATGAGGTGAAATTATTTTCCAAAACTGTAAATTAATGTTGCAAAACATAGCTGATATGAAGATATCGAGAGGAAGTGTACAACATTTGGGAATGCGTAAATTGCTATCGAAATGGTTGCCGCGTTTGTTCACAGCGGACCTAAAACAACAACGTATTGATTATTCTAAGCAATGTTTAGAGCTGTTTAAGCGAAATAATAAGGATTTTTTTATACGGTATGTGACAATGTAACATGTAACGGATCCGCTGTAACACGGATTCATCACAATACTGCGGAGTCAAATCGGCAGTCAGCTGAGTGGCCATCTTGCCGTGAAAGCCGTCCAAGGGACCAAAAATACAACCATCGTCAGGCAAGGTTATGGCTTCTGTATTTTGGAATGCTCATTTGATATTGTTCATCGATTATCTGGAGAAAGGTAAAACCATCAATAGAGAATATTACATAACGTTATTGGTGCGTTTGAAGGACGAGATCACAAAAAAAAGTCTCCAAATGAACAAAAAAGTGCTGTTTCAACAAGACAATGCACCGTATCGTAAATTGTTGGCAACGATGACTAAATTGCACGAATTGCGTTTCAAATTGCTTCCTTATCCACCGTGTTCTCCAGATCTGAACCCAGCGACTATTGCCTGTTCTTAGACCTCACAAAAATGCTCGATGGAAAGAAAGTTTCCTCCGATGAAAATGTAATTGCCGAAACTGACTGGTATTTTGAAGTCAAAGTTCTATGAAAAAGATGTAGAAATGCTAGAAAACCGTTGGAAAAAATGTATTGCTCTTCAAGAAAAATATATTAATGAATAAAGTCGAAATTTGCTAAAAAATAATTGTATTTTATTTGTCAGACTAATTGACAAATATGTTTCTTTTATTTTAATTATCAAATTGTTATTTGATTTAAATAAATACACTGAACAAATCTTTTGTATTTTTTTACTACGGTGAATTCTATCTAATAATCGGCTTTGCAAAAATAATTCAGGCGCTACATAACAACACAGATGTATTCACCTAATTTTTTTATTATAATGTTCTTGATTATAAAGATTTTAATTTTTTTTTAATTTTATAAGAAACACATCATTTTACTAGTATTTATAACCGCTACACAATAATAAAATAAACAAATAATAAAAATTAAATAAACAATTTTTCAAGACCAACGTTAAAATATAAATATCAGTCTACGAAAACTGTAAAGTAAGCCTTTGCACCTTTAAATATAAAACTAACATGAAGGAGCCTTGGCTATCTTTATGCATATATAAATGGAGACGGAAACGGCCATATTGAAACACCACAGATGACTCATTGTATTGGAATTTTGGTAGTTGGTGTCAACAACTTAGAAGGTTAATAGTAAATTTGTGCACTTTTACTGTGTATTAATCAATAATAAGTGTACTGGAATAATATTTTGGTGTGTTCTAGTGTAAATACATATTAATACCTATTATATTGATAATAAAAGCAATAATATCGGAAGTAAGGTAAACACACAAAATATATGGTCAGTTGTGCGTCTTGTGGTTGTCCCCTGACACGAAAAAATCAAAATTCAGGAGTAACAAACATTACATAGGTAAGTACTTTTAATTCTAAATTTGTCAATTATTTAGAAATAAAAACGTATTTCATTTGAATGAAATTTTAAGGTTATGAAGCCAACATATGGCCTTGTATGCATAGGCGCAGTCAAATTGATTTAGGTATAAATATCTAAATTATCTTTTTTTAGAACTTGATTTTTTAACGTATGTTCTAAAATGTTTAGTTTTCTTAGATACCTGGCCTTAAAAATTCAGATTATTTTTTAGTTTTCGTTTGTTACATATAAAACATGTTATTTTGCTATATAATCTATAAAATATAACTAATAATACAGTGTTACCTTTTTTTATAATCCTTTTCAGAAATCAGAAATTATGTAATAAATGTAAATGTTACTTCCATTTTGATTTGGATTTCATGTTATTAAACCAGTTTATCTTTTTTCAAGATTTCCCAAAGATTCCAAATAGAAGAATACAGTGGATTCATTTTATTAAAAAGCCAGACTTTATTCCAAATCGTAGTAGGTTTTTATGTTCCCATCATTTTGCTGAGGATTGTTTTGATCGAACATCTAAGGTAAAAGTGAAACTACTACCAAATGTTGTTTCTACAATTCAAGTGGACTGTTTAAAATATGTAATTTTTTTTATTTTATCATTTTGATAAACATCTTTCATATCATTTACTCTTGAATGTTAGTTTTTTTGGTTATTGAGAAAAATTAGTTTATTCTCGAGTTTATACCTAACACTTTAGTTTATTTATTGACTTTTTACACTACAAGAATTAATTATATTTGCAAAAACGCTGTAGTAGATGAAAA